>JAQFVV010015375.1:0-16109 GCA_028023455.1 Epiperipatus broadwayi
CGCATTCGAACTAGATGTGACAAAAGAGATTTGTTATAATAGTGTTTATATATTCGTATCTTGTGTAAATAGGTTTGATTTTGAATTGTTTAGTATAAACTAAGATTTTTGTTCTTGTGAATATATATATAATTTAATAAAAAATGTCATTGGGATAGTCACCAATGGATTTGATATGGGGAATGGCCGTTTTCTGCTACTCAGAAATTTTTTTTTTGCTAAATGGTATTGTGGATGAGAAGAAAAAATGGCTGCATTGCTATGTTTACCAGGCAGAGGGGTAAATGCGATAATGAACAAGTATTATGAGTTACCTATAAAGGGTTCACTAGCATATGAGGATATTGTAAAAAAGTTGATTGATCGTTTTAGCCTCATTCAATCGAAGTGCATAGCCCAGTTGTCTCTAAGAAACAGAAGACAAACAAAGAGTGAATCTATAAAATATTACAGTTTAGTTTTAAGGCAAGTACCAAAAAATTGCTTATATGGGAACGATATTGAGGAAATATTACTCTATCAGTTACTATGGGGTCTCTTTGATGATAGTCTGAAAAAAAATCTGTTGTGTGATACAGATTTGAACTTTGAGTCAGTGATCAAGAAGGGGGTAGCTTACATGCTAATATTAGCACAAGTGACCTGTTTTAAAATAAAACATAATAATGATGTAGATGTGTTGAAAACAGATCATAAATAAGCCGATACAATAAATGGATCAATGAAATTGATTATTTGTTTCTGCTGCAGTAAAAAAGGGCACATAAAAAACCAGTGTATATTTCTGGGAGAAAAATTCTATAACTGTAATGTAAAAAGACACTTAAAAAAGGTGTGTAAGGCAAAAGCCAGTCTTCAGTGGCAGAATAATATAAATTCAAATGAAAGTGTAACAGATGATATGGTGAACATAAATAATATGAGAGCAAGTCTGAGCAATTAATTTATGTTAAAATTAGAAATGTGTAATAAAAACATTGAAATGGAAATCGATAGCATATCGAGCATTGCGTTTTGCTCAGAAAAATTGTAGAAAGTGATTAAAAGAAAACACCCTGATGTTCCAATTAGACGGACAAATATAAGAGCTGTAGATATCAGTGGAAACGAATTGCTTATGCTGGGCTATGCTATAGTGCCTATAAAGCATAAAAAGAGGATATTAAAATTGCTTTTATACATAGTAAAAGAAAAAAATCAATCCGTTAATAAGGCAAGTCTGGTTTCACAAGTTAAACATAAGTATAAATGCTAACACTGTGAGTAATGTAGCAAGCGGACCAATTGGAAAAACAAAGCCTATGACTGGTAAGGCGAAACTATGGCCACTAGCACAAGAAGTTAAGGAGAGAGAAACATATTGAGCAAATAAAAAAATGATTAATGCGAGTCTTAGAATCAAAGCACTAGTATGTGGTAGAAAATGGTCAAGTAAAACTTGGTTCAAAGGGGCAGCAGAGAAGAATCTGTTGAATTAAGCAGAAATAATTAGTGATGCCAATGATAAGCATAAAAAGATGCCACAAAAACCACGATAGACCTGCCACCGTTGAATATAGCAGGTAGCATGAAAAATTGAAAAGAAAATGACAAAGCCTAAGGTAGTTAGTCATAAAATAAAAATGTTAATATCATGGGGGGGGGGGATTGCTTGAAAAATAATGCTCGAAAAAATGCTTCAGAACAGAACATAGTAGAAAAAAAATCACCCGGGCCTATTCGCGAAAAGTATATGCTGGAGTCATGATTATGGGTAGCAAATTTAATAGGATTTTTCTAAAGTGAGGGGAGGTGCTATATTTTGTAGAAAATATATTAGGCTTTAGTAACTCGAGAGCTATAAGTTATGAAACTATGTTTTACTTCAGAGAAAAAACAGTAATGAAATGTAAATACATATCTAGTTTAGAAAGCAATAAAAAGATCGCTAATAATTAATGAAAATGTAAATAGATATGTAAGTTTTTAAAAAAATAATGAAAAATAAATTTTATAAAATAAAGGAAACTTTATTTTGATAATTTGAGTTTAAGTCTAATTCAACGAAGAAAGATTGGTTTGCAGATAAATTAGATTTAAACAGATAAAGATTGTAAGTTAAAAGTATTCTATAAGAGATTGCTAAAAGATAATTCAAATGATTATTTTCATGGCCGGATATAACTCGTGGATTTAAAATACTAAGAAAACTGTGTATTGTTAAAATCAAACCATTAAACTGTTTTAGGAGAAAACAAATGGAATAAATATTCGAGGCTAATTACTGTGGAATGCGAACAAACAATTAGAAGTTGGATTTTTTTTTGGCATTATAAAAAAGATGCATCAGTAAAGTGGGTTTACAGTTACATAGAAATGATAGGAATTTTTTAAATGATATCAAGCAAGAAAAAAACAGTATAAATAGTGCATGCAAAAAAGAGCATGTGTCATCGGATTTTCTTCACTCATCATGTGCTGTTGTGTTGCTGTTGTCATAAAGACCTTTGAGAGGCTTTCTTGATGAAAAAAACTTTTAGTCAAGTGTTTGCATTCAATTTTAGAACTCAATAAGAATTACTGTTTTTAAGGTTTTTTACAAAATGCTGAGATATTAGATGTGTTTCTAAGATTTAAAATCATTTATATGATTGAATAGAGTAATTTAAATATTATTTAGAAAAGCTATAATATTTAGCACTTTTATATTGTGATATTTCAGTCTTATGGTTCATAATATAATTTAATGATTGTTAAATTTTTCACTTTGCAAAATATTTGGTTGACATTTGTATACATGTTTAATAATACACAAAATACATGATTCTAAACTCTTAAAATACTCTATCAGTTTGTATAAATTAAAAATTTTTAATTATAAAAAGAAAGAATAAAATAATGTATTTTCTTTTTTTTAGTTTTTAAAAATGTAAAAGTTTTTTTAAAAACATTATAATTTATACCACTTTAGTTAGTAGTGTCCTTCTCATGAATGAGATATGAGATACTGGTAAAATGAATTATTTCAAAGTTGGGCACTTTGAATCTTGTTTTACATTTTTTGGGGTTGATACAAACAAATATGTCTGTAAATTTCTTTGTACAAAAAATTAAAATCAATCCTTAATTATAAAAAAATATAGTACACTAAATGTTATTGTAATTTGTAAAATGATAGTAAATTTTAATACTAATTAAACTAAGGTCTATAGAATTTATATTGTCAGCTGATAATTAATAAATTATAAAGAGCAATATTTAAATTTGTGTTGCATAGACGGATAGCTCTTAGTATAAATAAATAAATGCTGACTGCAAAAAAATGTAAAAAGTAATCGCTGGCTGTATGAATTAAAATAAAATAAGAAAGATATTTTTCTAATATTGGAATCCATAATTACCATCATGATAAATATAAAATATGTTTTATTGTTTAGTTTATTTTATAAAATGAAATAAATTTTAAAGAATTGACCAAGTCTCATCTCAGTGTGTGTCTGTAAAAAGAAAAGATAATTAAATGACTTGCGCCAATTTGAAGTACATTTTATTTTCTATTCTCTTTTTTTTTTCCAAGAAATTAATTAACATTTCTTATTATTTGGAATTAAAAAATGAAATGTGTCCATATTGAATATTTAAAAAATTATGTTAAGCTACAAATTTTAGCATAACTTAAGTTTGTATTATTCAAAAATGACATAATATATATTGTTTGAAACATAAAACACCAAAGAATGTAATTACGCTGAAAAAAATATAGTCATTGATATTGAAAGTAATAAAAAAAGAATAAAAGTTAATATTTCTAGTAATTATTTTTATATTATTTCATAAATTCAAAATTATCGTGCATAAATGTTAAAAGTATAATTTTGTTAGTAGGTTAATTGGATTCATCATAAAATTTTTAAAAAATTGGTATATAGTAACACTTACCCAAGGTAATCCATCACTTGAAAACTTTGTAGAATAATGGCATTTAGTACCTTTCATTTTTCCTAGTGTTCCTTCAAAATGTATTTCCATACAGGGGTTTGCAATGAATATGTCATCCCTAATAACATACTTTATAACAAGTAGACAATATTGTCAATAATTTGTATAATTTGAATATTATAATAAAGAACTTCAATACAATTTGTAATTTATTAAAAATTATTACTAAAATAGTTATTATATACAAAATAAAATAAAAAGTGAATGAAATACTAAATTCATTATAGAGTTAAGCTTGAGGTACATAAGTTAGTAGTTTAGAGTCAGTGTGATGTATTATTATTTATCATATCTTTATAGGTTTTGAGGGCTCATATTGCTTTATACTACTATGACCATAAATTTAGTAATAACTACATCAACTGCCACCTCTCTGCATTTAATATGCAGCTTTAAAATTTACATTGCAGTAGTGTATTATCGGCCTAAGTTTATATACTGTCAAAATGTTTACTTTTAGCATTTGCGTATTTTTATTATTATTAAAATGCAAACGAGACATTATAGAAAAATCTAAATTGGGTAATAATATTTGCAAAATATATTTAACTTTGTTTCATATCACCTAATTTATATACTGGACAGCTGGACACAAAACCACATCATACCAAAAAATGCAGATAATTCACAATATAAATTTACACAATCACGAGCTATTTTTTTGATCAGCAAATATGTTAGTTTCAATAATAATTTTTTCGTATATTTTTTATCAAATATAAATTCATTTAATAATTAAAAAATATATTCAAATAATAATTAAATAATATATAAAAATAAATACTTACCATTGGCTCCCAATAACATTCATTCAACTAAACACATCAGTGAAAGCTTGTATTTTTTCTATGTAATTTTTAGGGAAATATAGTTCCGTTAACAATGAAAAAACTGAGAGAAAGATAAAAAAATTTAATTTATTTGATCACAAAAATTATCATAAAATTTTTATTGTAGAAAAATGAAACTTACCTTTTCTGAAACTAGAAAGAAAGATGGAAATGAAGGTATAAAAAGTGCATGCGTAGACTGCGTAGAACCCGGATGTTTATTATTTGAAAATTTAAGGCCGCATTATACGATCGTATTTACGAATCGGTTCTATCTACAGTGATAATATATATATATATTTGTCTAAGGAAATGATACAATATATTAAATTATTTTACTATTCAGTTTTTAATTATTTTAATCTACAATTTACGGTAGTTGTAATAGTAAAAATATCGATGTGTAGCTTTCTTTGTAAAGTGTTATGTATAATCTAAAAAAAAAAAACATTGCATAACTGGATAAAATACCATGACATTAAACAAAATTTTTAAAATTAAGCTCATTTTTGGGTTCTACTGGCTCATGTAAACCTATATTTTATCACAAAATGTATAGTGTTATGTGTATTCATAGCAGTAATTTATATATTTAATTATCATAAAAAAAGGAACGTGCTAATAATTAAACAGGCTTGTTTTTTATTTATTTATTTAGTTTTCATGATAAATGCCGCAAGATAATGCATATGGCTATTTAAATTAGATGGATGGATTTGAAGATATATAGATGTCTGAAAATTTCAGATTTCTACTTAATAGTTAAGTGTTCGATAAATTCTGGGCTTGAATTTGTGTTTTGGATCCAGTGTCTGGATGTCCGAGATTCTCACTGACGAGAGCCATTAGCTCAAAACTGGTTTGGGGATAGGGATAATTTTAGATAAAGATTTTAAATGCATTCTTTTGTGGCATTTATTGTGAAAAAAAATAATAATAATAAATAAATAAAACCTAAAGTAAGTTTGTTTAGAGTTATTAGCATGATCGTTATATTACAGTTGTAAATTACAAGCTAAATAAGTCATGTGATGTATGACTTGGTTTTCATTAATATTTAAGTATCATTTAATACGAAGAATATGGATATTAATTGAGTGATATTATTGTTCTTAAGATTCATTTTAATGTTGGTTATTATAGTATGTGAAATTATTTTCTTTCTTTTTTTATCAGTAACAATAATTAATTGATACTATAATACAAATAAGCATTTATTTTATAACGTCTTGCGTGCGATTATAATTATGATAGAATGACAGCCTGTTAGCTAAATTGCAGCAGACGCTGTGAGAATGTTGTTAATAAATGAATACCTTCGAACAACCACATGATATAGTATTTATATAAGAGTTCGAAGGTATTCATTTATTAACAACATTCTCACAGCGTCTGCGCAATTTAGCTTAACAGGCTGTCATTCTATCATAATTATAATACAAATAGTATATATGGGTATTAATTGACTGATATTATTGTACTTAAGATTCATTTTTATTTTGGTTGTTATGGTATGTGTAATTATTTTATTTTCTATTTTTTTTTACCAGTAACAATCATTAATTGTACTATATATTTTATTACTTGTATATTTATATTTATTTATTTTTATTATTGTGTATGTCATTTTTTTTTTTTTTATGATTTCTTACTAGTAAATTTATTTTTATTATAATAAAAATATATAATACTTCATTATTTCTTATGTTTGTCTGGTTTCACAAATTATCTTATCCACCCATATTTTTTTTTATTCATTTCAAAATCCTGCCATATGAACTGTGCATGAGTCCGCCCATTCTCTGAACTGAATTATTGCTTAAAATGTTAATAGTGAAATAAATGGAATTATAAAGCTGAAGTCAGTCTTCATTTGATTGTGTGCAGTGGTAGCTCTTTTGTAAGGGAAAAATGGTGCACTGTGATATTAAGCCTGATTGTCACAAAAGTAATGATGATCAGGAAATATAGCCTCATCATCCTCAATCTCAAAAGAGGGTATTGAGTGAGGATATTAACCAATCACATCATCTTCTGTACAATATATTATCTAACTTTCAAAACAGACATAAAGGTATATGGATTATGGCCTAAGTTGTTTGTTTTTAAAGAAAAGATGAATGTTTAAAAATAATTATAGATGAATATTATCACATTAACTTAAAGGAATAAAATATCTGAATGTCTATCATTTTTTATTTGTAAAGTTTTTCCACTGTATAATTCTGTTGTGTCTATATTCTCAAAATAATGATATCCGAATATAAAAATGATTTAATGTTTTTAACAGTGTTTTATACATCTATAAATAAGCAGTAGCTTGATTTATATGTTTTCATAATAAAAATTCATGAATTATTATACTATATTTTTATCTCCTCCTCCTCTTGTTTTTTGTAAAGCTTTTTAATTAAGTTTAATGGAAGTGAAACTCATTTTGGTTTTCATTAATAAAATGGGGATGGGGGGAGCGTTTTATATATATTTAAAATCGCTTCTAAAATGTTTTACAAATTATTATAATCAACTGAATAGTTGATATGCTGTTTATATTAGTCAGTAGGAATAAGTTGATGAGAGAGGAATTTTTAATGTATATTTCCTTTATATATGTTAAATGTAAGGAAGATATTTTGCTAATGTTAAAAACATCCTGAAATGATTTAACTTCAGCATTCCTCTCATCATTTTAGCATATTTTTTAAAATGAGCCTTGTTTTTAACAATTTTATTTGACTGTCAATACATGTATTAGTTATTATGCAATTATGATTTGGCAAGCATTATATTATTTATATTATAAAAACTCATTACAAATTATTATTTTTTACATAATTAGCTGCATCCAGTATGGTATATTATTGATACTACAAGCATATCAAAAACAGTGTGATTCGAACTACATAAGTCATTAGTCTTTTTAATTTTTAATGGAAAGAAATAATATTACACATACTACCTACATATATACGAATCCAGTTTTCACGTGATTTAAATAAAGAGACTAAGTTCCAAGTGGCTGCAAATATTTCAGCAGATGCTAGAACCGGATTTATTTTGATTTTAAATAATTTATTCAAGAAATTAAGTTCAAGTTTCCAAGATATATTTTCAAATAAGAATTGATATTTCAAAAACCATAAGGTGAAAACAGAAATGTTATAATTCTAATGTGACAAAAAAAATATTTTTTTTTTCAAATTTTGAATTATAAAAGTTTATGCTGGAATATGAAAGGGGATTGTTATTGAAATTAACTATAAATATATATTGTACCGTTCTAACATATAATTTATATTAGTGTTCGAAGGGAAAAGGAAGAATGCTTAAATAAAAGAATAATTATATAATAGATTTATTATTTTGTAGCAATTAATCATAAAATATACATATATGTATGAGATTACCCAGAATTATATGTGTAAAATGTTATTATCTAAGTTAAAATAAACATTCCATCTAATTGACTTTAATTATATAATTTAGAATGCGAATGTTTTCGTTCTAATTAAAGATGGCAATCGAAGGTCTATATACAATATCATTATTTCAACTGTATGTGTACTTTAATCACGTAAGAAGTGAAAGAATGTAAAAAAAATTATATAAATGACACACAAATATAATTTTACTTTTTATTTGTATTTTCTTTTTTTGTAAAGTACACCGTTTATTTAGTTATGGAAACGTTATAGCTACTAAAGTTGGAATAGAAAACGTTATATATACTTTGTAAATAGTTTTAAGAGACTTAGTAAAAAAAATAAACAGGTGTGAAAATGACATTTTTGGAAAAAGAATTAAGTTGGATTTGAACATGCACAGGAGATAGTGGGGAAGGGATATTAAAAGAGAAACCTTCTGATTACTATTATGACAATTATGGTTAGTATCATCTAATTTTAGGACATTTTTGAAAAGCACAAAGTGTAAAAGAATACATATATATATACAATGGAACATTAGAATATGTGTAACCAAGGAGAAACTGTTGCCTTGAGAGAAGTGAAAGAGAAAAAGCATGGCTAGATTCTCTGCACATTCACTGATTATGCTGACCATGCTGTCATAGTACTATCTTGATGTTGACCATATGTGTAATGCCAAAAATCTCCACATGCACATGCACCTGTAGGAACACCAGACCAAAGATCCCATATACTAGATTTTGAAATGCAAAATCCATGATTATGGTAAATATCTTAAAATCGTATTTTGATGCCAGAAACTAAAGAACTATTTCGGTAAGAGAATAAAACAATAATTCTATACTTATTAACACATTTATGAAATTGCTAAAAAAGTCTTTGATTTTAAGAGCTCTCATAATATCTGTAAATGTTATATTTACTATTTATTCATTATATTTATATATAAACTCAATAAATTATCTTTGTTTTGTGTTAGATATATGTTCTATTTATTAAATTAATAATAATTCATGTTAATTAATCTGTAGGTATCATATATATGTCTTATTAGAACTTTAAAGGTGATTGAAATTAATGATTAGTTTAGATTATAGTTTTATTATTATTATTATTATTATTATTATTATTATTATTATTATTATTATTATTATTATTAATAATAATAATAATAATAATAATAATAATAATCATTTTATTATTTGTTGATTAAAATAATTTTAGAAGTTAAAACCAGCAATTTCTTTAATTTATTATCACATTCAACTAACACCTGTATAATAACTTAAATAATTTCTAAATTGAAATTTGAAACTCCTAACTTAGTATGTAATTATAAACTTTAGACAGGTGTTCAGTGAACTTCATTGACACTGGCATCCATAGAAAACAATAAAAGCTGTTAAGAATTTCCCCAACAAATACAGCTAATAACTGAAAATGTCTTCTATTAGCCTAGGAAAATTTGTATGGCCAGGAAGTGTTTGTTGGTAAAAAATCAGAATATTAAATTACTAGAAGATATGATTTGGCCATACCAGTATTTAATGTTAAATATATTCCTGAAATCCCAATTAGTTACTAGTTGACCAAAACGAGCACTTAGCCCTTTACTGCATAATTAATATTATCCTATCTATTTAAAAGATATGTAAAAAACAAACATCATGGACCAATATATATATATATATGTAGAGAGAAAGAGATCACCTATATCCTTCTTTCCTCTTCCATACCACTCATTGCCTCAGGTTACATTGATATTTGTGAATGTCATTCTGTTCATCAGGAAGGCATTGTTAGGAAATTCAAATATTTACTTTCCAAATGCCAATATCTGAATGTTTATTTAATCTATTAGTGATAGTTAGGAATAATTGAATAACTTTTGGATATTTATTCTGTTAATTAACTCCGGAAGGTTTCAATAATAATTTTGTCAGAGAACAAACAGATTAATGGATTGATATTTAGTAAAATATTATCATGCAATTTTTTAGTATGTTTTTAATTGAGGATATATATGTTTATGGATATATTAGTAAAATAGGATTCACTGTTAGGAAAAGAGTTAATAAATCTAGCAAATTCATTGACTGCTCTCTGGATATAGATTGTAGGGATAAGAATGATATTGTATGATATTATTTTACATGCCTTTAATAATGGGGTAATTTAAAGTGGACAATATTAATTAAATAGTCAATCCATTCCCTACTCAATATTGTTTAATAGATAGAGTTCTAATTATTGCCAGCTTTTGGTTCAATGTCCTTGGATGATCAGAAAAATATAATTGTAATATAATGACTTTTCATCTCTGTTGATGATGAAGTATTCATACAAGTATGAATGTAGCATTTATAATAACGCTTTCAGAATATATATAAAATTGTAAAAAAATATACATATATATTTTCAAATTTTTGAAAATTTTTATGGGAGCACTCCTTATCTTAAACTCTGCTAAATCATTTTCACATCATAGATGCATTTTATAAATAAATATTGCTCATTAGGTGAGCTAGAAATATAAACATCGGGATCTTCATGTCTGTCTAGCAGTTTGATATTTTTTTATTATGTTTATGATTAGGAGAGTAGTTTTCATCTGTTAAAAATTAGTACATATTCTGAACAATGTAGATCGTACTTTTTCTTTTTTTGTTTAGAAAAGGATTTTAAAATTATTAAAAAATATTAATGCTAATGAATTTTAGATCATAAAAGTCAATCAATTGGTATAGTATAATATTCATAAGTATTAAACTAAGTACTATTTTATCAACTGGATTTAAAGAGACGCTTATTAAATTTGTAGCAGTAATATAATTTAATTTTATCTGTCCACGCGTTTATATATATATATATATATATATTAATGGGAACTACCCTACCCATTACTAGTGAGTTTGAACTCTATAATGCAACTAGAATACTAATTTCATCAATTATTATTGTTAAATGGGATTAAATTGACAGCTATCAGTTATATTTCTTAATCCTCCTCTTTTGGTAACCATCTCAATCAAGGCCCAAAAGCATTAAGCACCACTTTCATACAAAGATGTCCTACAAGACCCCTATGGGAAAATACACCCAACATTCCCTTACATGTTGTCCCAAATGCTAGCTTTATTACTCTACTACTCAAGGAAATTGGTTGTCTTGCAATAAATACACAATATCATTCATATGAACTATGGAGTGGTGAGTGAAACATTAAACACCAGTTCTTGATTAAATACAACAAAAAAAACTTACTTTATTAATCTTAATTAGAAATATTTAAAAAATAATAATTTTAATAAAGATAATACAAAAGAAGAGAGATGAAAAAATTAATCTATTGTGCATTACTTAGTAGTAAGAGAACCTATTAGTTTTTTAAGATATGAACTCATACAGCAAATTGTGGGCATATAAATACACTCATATGAAGCAGTCAATCTTAGGTTAAGATTGAGCTTTATGGTTCCATCTACTAACCTGTATTCGAATCCTATATCCCATCCTGTTCCTTTAGTCGCATATATATATATATATATTATGTATATATTTGAGATGAGCACCTAAAAGTTATAAAATTTTAACTTATAAATAATTTTTAATTATTATTAATTCTTTTTTTTATTAAAGTACATAGGTGCAGCTCAATTATATATATAGGAGCAAACATATTAACAAAATATTGATTTTTTTAACATATGTTATCATACGTCATTTATAAAACTTTTTCTTTTTAAATTGTTTTTTCTATTAAACTGTATATTTTTATAAAATCCAAGATGGAAGATGCAACCGTTAATTGTCCAAAAATAATTAAAGGGTTGGAAATATAATATTGTTTTAATCTTGGGAAGGAATTTTTAATTAAAGTTTTTACTTAAAATAAAATGGAGGATTAACCCTTTAACCGCTAATTATATTATTGGTTGTATGAGGTAAAAATCAAATCTTTTAATTGGCCAACTCACAAACTGAAGACAAAGCCTATTGTTAAAACATATTTGCCTATAATATTAAATTCAACTCAGATACGTTTATAAAAAGTATATTACTAATTTTTCAGGTTATGAAAGAGAACGAAAGTTCTTTCAAAAATAAATTGCTATTTATTTATTATAAAATATATTCAATTTCGGCAAATATAAAGCGAATGTCTAAACAAAAAAGTGCTGACGCAAACGCTTTTTTTTCAATTTTACTTTATGGAAAAGTAAAGATTTCTTTTTGCTAAATCTTAAATATTTTTACTAAAATCTTCAATATTTTTCGAAAATAATTTTGTTTTTTTAGTATATTTTTTAAAAAACTATTTTAATTTCTCATTTTATATTTTTTTAATACTTAAATTACATTCGAAATGAAAATCTCAGCGTTTTTCTTTATTTTCTTTGATCAGGCGGTTTCTTTGTTCTTTCCAGCCAATCAGAATGTCTTTTTCGGCTGAGAGCCGGCTGACAGCCAATCACCGACAAGGTTCTTCTTTGTTTAGTTTTAAATGCGGTTTTTTTGATTTTTTACTTGTAAAATAATTCGGAAGAGGGCACCATCTTACAGAACTTTTAAAAACCTAATCAATAACTGTCAAACAAATATTCTACCATTAAAACTAGCAGAATTAGAGTGACGTCAGATGTCGATGAGATGCCTCGTAAGAGGCGGTTAAAGAATTAAGATTAACAATTATACTTTTGTTATAAACATTTTGGTCAAATTGTTTTCAATCTGAAAATAGATTTGAATTTATTTTGGACAGTTATCTGATGATTGCATCTTCAAACAATGAACAAAGAAAACTTATGATTTAAATTAAAGATTAGATTTGAGCTAGAAATAAATTAAAAGCATTCTTCAAATACCTATGCAGGAGTATAAAATGGGCCAATTTTAAACACCTATGGATTATTAGCTACTATTTAGAGAACTGTGCTGTTATAACTCGCGCTGCTTTGAAATCTGAAAATGATGATTAGGTAAAACCAATCACTTTCCCGATGCTTGTGGGGTCATCTTTCGCTGCCGTAATATTCTGCTGCCGTGAAATGAAGGAAAGCCCTAAGAAAAGAACTCTGGAATGCTGAATGAAAGCTGGCTATCACCAAGAAGAATTCATGTGGATCCATTAAATGCCATACTTTTAAAAATGGATTCTTAAAAATGGTGCAAGGGAAATTATTTCAAACTGCCAGCATTGAAACTAAATCTAGCTTGCCTAACTAATCTCAAACTCTATTAAGATTTCTCCTAATGTATTATTTATTAACATTATACCTTACTAAAATGTAAATGTAAATTGCTCTCAAAGAATTTTATGAATCTTATTCTATCTCATATGCTCTAACTTTCTTTAACTTTGGTGTGATCATTTATTTATGTGTATTTATTCCTTAATTTTATATGTCTAATTTAGTTATTATTAAAATGCTAGTCTCAAGCAATCTGATGAGTTGAATTTCTAAAATCTTTTTTTTCTTTTAAATAAATCTTCATGAATTAAGGTTATTAACATCCCCTTAAAACAATGCATTAGTAATTAATACGCTCGCCAGATTGTTTTTACCAGTCAACATTTTGTTTGTTTTAGTATAAAAATTTATTATTTATAACTCTAGATTCTACCTGGATGAATCCAGAACTTAGGCTAATTAATGCTCTGAAACCTTATTTATCTTATGTTATTTATTCAATTCTGTAAAGGTGACCTATTAGTTGTTTTCTGTAACTGCTAGCTTTCTTTTATTTTTCCATACTCTTAAAATATCATATGCTTGAATATTCGCAGTTATTGTAAAATCCGCAAAGGTGGGATTTAATCATTTTTAAACAGCAGAAAAGGAAGGGGGTAAATTTTAATGTATATTTTATTATTTTAGTTAAATAAAATCTTGTATACGTATATATATATATATATATTACAGCGGCATCGTGCATTATTGGTAAAAATTATGGCATTTAAACTAGGGTCATTTATTTTTAAAGCAATAAATCTTATTCCATGTCATTAGTGACATCTGTCCATACTGCGTTAGTGACATTCGGCTTCTCTTCATGAATTTATATATATTATGTGCTTCTAATCTGGGGGTTGTGCCAAGTTTGAACCCATAGATTTTCTTCATATTCTGTCCTGTTGATAGTTGAGCTGCTCAGGATCAAACTTTTGTATAAAAGGCCTCTTATGTTGGTTATTCCTGTAAGGTCTGGACCACACCATGCCTAATCACACTTCTCTAAGCACTGCCCTAGAAAGGGGATCTTAGACTTCGTTTTCATCCAGAAGCACGACCTTTTCCTCTTAGTTCTTTTCCATTATGTCAGCACCGCCAAACTTCGTATTATTATTTTTTTTGCTTATGACCTAATTTTACTGCTGTAATAATATTAAAATTGCGCTCTGCTCAAAATATATATATAAATGCCGAATAATATTAACTTTACCGTTGTAATCTATTTCTAAATTTAAGAATATATGTCTTGGGGAAAATAAAGAGTTCTTCTTACTAGTGCTAATTAAATGAATTTTCATTAAGTAATTTGTCATATAATCAAATATGTTTACAAATGTATTTTATTTATTTTCACCACCATAATGGTGTGAAAATAGTTTTTATTATATTTATAATGAATCTTGGAATGATTCCCAAAATAATGTTAGTCACTATGTTTCAGAACCATATATAAAAGTGTTAATAGCAATTTTATGTAAATTCTAATAATTGATTGGCATCTTAATATTGGACCCACCAAAGATGTGTGTTTATTTGTAGTAAATGTCATTTAATTAATAAAAGAGCATATGAGAAATAATATATGAATGACAATATGTAATTATCTTCCGCTTGGTAGACCACTTGCTCACTCATGCACACACTAATGTATGCAATTAATTCATCATGTATATAATTAATTCATTATATTAAAATATTCTTATTGTCTAAACTTATTTGAGTTGTTCGAATTCCTTTTCTCCACTTCCACACTACAACTACATACACCTGGGTCTCTTTTTATGTGGACTTATTTAACACGATTTTGAAGTTGCGCGATTCGTGTTTCACCAGAAGTCGATCTCCGATTTTTGCGCTATTACTTTAAATAATAAATTTCGCACACTTACGTTATATTGAAAGTAATAGCACATTATTGGAATTCGACTTTCAACTTAGTAATTTCAATATTTTCAGTGCTTTATAATAGTAAGATTTTATGCAATAATGAAATTAAAATCATGATTTCCACATTTTATGTATACACACATTAAATTTTACAAGATTATAATGTAAATTTGTTCAAACATTGTGCATGTTAATTTTGCATTTTAAATCACATTCTGTTTTTGCATTTTAAAAAAGAATGTAATCAATTATTAATCATTTAGTGTCCACAAGTTTATTTTTAAAAGGTCAGTAATAGCAGTGGGCACAATTAAATTTGACAATTAAAAATTAAAATCTGATTTTTAATTGTAATTAACAATTTAAAAATTACTTACGCGACTTGAAATAATGTGATGTGAAATTTGATTTTTAAACGGAATTGAAAATTAAAGACAAAAATAAGAATTTAATTTTTAGTTGTTAGTTTTAATTAAATTTTTCCCAGCAGTTGTGAATAAATGTCTTTTTATTATCATAAGTCTAAGTTCATAAACAATTAATAAAATCATCGTCTCAAAGATTAATTACTAATTATGTTGTCAACAGAAAAACATTAACACAACATGAGAGTGCAAACGAACGTGTGTTTTGGCAAATAGTGATAATAATTAAAACGTGTATAAAAAATGTAAATTATCATACTGTAAATTATGCATAAAAATATATTATTTTGAATAAAATTAAATATTATAGTTAAAAAAAGTTTGTCT
>JAQFVV010015376.1:0-16088 GCA_028023455.1 Epiperipatus broadwayi
TTCGATTTAGGTGGATTTTGATATATATATATATATATATGATAAACAAACGCTCAGAGTTTGTATTTAGATCTAGTTTCTTTATTCCTGTCTTTCACTGACGATAGCAAATAGCTTGAAATCATGATCTGAAAGTGGAATTATAGTTAGAGATAGTGAATACTAACTACTCTGACGTTTATGTAAACAAAACATACGCTTGATGGGCGTTTTTGGTAGAACGCCATCTGTGGACATAAATACAAGCGTGTTAGCAAGTTTTTTAACTTGCATTTTTGTTTATCATAAATATTCCTTCTAGGTCTTTCTTGGCAATGATATAGATTGTAGAGGCTTCTACTATGTGGTGATGCTGAACTGAGATCAGACTCATATAGCTATCTGGTTTGCTATGATGAGTTTGAAGACATTACGTGTCTAAAAAATTCACGCTTGCAAGCTGAATAGAAATTGTTTCATAAACGCTCAGAGTTTGTATTTAGATCTAGTTTCTTTTATTCCTGTCTTTCACTGACGATAGCGTAATTACTTGAAATCATGATCTGAAAGTGGAATTATAGTTAGAGATAGTGAATTACTAACTCACTCTGACGTTTATGTAAACGAAACATCGCTTAGATGTGGCGTTTTTGGTAGGACGCCATCTGTGGACATAACATACTGGCGTTAGCAGTTTTTTAACTTGCATTTTTGTTTATCATAAATGTACCTTTGAGGTCTTTCTTGCAATGATATAGATTGTAGAGGCTTCTACTATGTGGTGATGCTGAACTGAGATCAGACCCATATAGCTATCTGGTTTGCTATGCTGACTTTGAAGACATTACGTGTCTAAAAAATTCACGCTTGCAAGCTGAATAAATTGTTTCATAAGCGCTCAGAGTTTGTATTTAGATCTGGTTTCTTTATTCCACTGTCTTTCACTGACGATAGCAAATAGCTTGAAATCATGATCTGAAAGTGGAATTATAGTTAGAGATAGTGAATACTAACTACTCTGACGTTTATGTAAACAAAACATACGCTTGATGGGCGTTTTTGGTAGAACGCCATCTGTGGACATATATATATATATATATATCATTTAACCCTAAGTTTTAAAATGAAATATAAACAAATGTAAACTCTTCTCTTTTTTTTAACAAAACAACCAAAAAAATATACATGTACATAGAAATCATACCATCTAAGTTAAAAAAGTCTGTCCATTTTCCCTCACTAGTCCATTGCGTTTTCTGGTTCCGCGTTTCTGATCCTAGTGCATAGGACGATTTTCTTAAGTAGAGAAGATAAGCATAAATGATGAGCCTATTGTTGGTTTGAATTCAATTACTTACGTGTTTAAATTCTATTATTTTCTTTTAAGCATATAAATGTATCCAAGCTTTTTAAAATAATAGGTCAATTTAGTCGATGCAAATTACATATCACTGGCTTTATTTTCCATTTCATTGATAATCATGCTATAAAGAAATTTTTTTCATTGACAAAAATTCAGCCATATCCAAGTGAATAACATAAATGCTAACTTTTTCTTTCCAGGGTTAAGAAAGTGAAATTTAGATTGCTTGATATTACACTGAGTTAAGTTGATTGATTTTGTGAACTCCACTGATCCTGAAATATGATTTCCATATACAACGTAATTGGTTTGCAGTTGATGGAATTCTAGATTTTTGACAACAGAATATTTTTTCTTTTCTAGCTGACTTGCACATTTTTGATGGTTTTTTTTTTGTTGCTTTCCATTTTTGTGGTATCCTCAGGAACTTCATCAATAAACTGGCCCTAGTTGAATGGGAGATAGTTAAAATTTTATTCTTTCATAGTTTTAGAAATTAACCACTTAAACAATAAAATTTGATAAATTTTTAAAGACAGATATAAACGTAGACCATTCTAAGCAATGTGACAAAATTACAAGAACTCAAATTATGTAGCTTCTCCATTCTATTTATAAGATACTCTTTGATGATGCTACTGTTGTCAACCATTTGATGACTGTTAGAAACAGCTCAAATTTCACTCGATGGCAGTAAAAAATTGTTCAAGAAAATTTGCCTCAATTAACAAGTGAAATGAAGATTTTTAAATAATTGGATATAGTGAAAATAAAATCCTGCTTGCAAATTCATATTATTTTTTCATTTTTAAACCAAAATAAAGAATTCATATTACAATTCCAATATTTTTTTAAATAATATATTTTTTTACATATGTTTTTAATAATACTTTTTTCAATAACTAATTTATAAACACACATATAGGAAACATAAAACATTTAATTTTTCTATAATATGTGTTGTTGTTGTGATGGTGATTATAATAACAGAAATTAAGGTGTAATATTAATAATAATATTGAAAAGTAATTTTATTAAAGTAATGCTTTTATTGTGCAGCCATGATTCACTTAACCTTTTCCAAAATCTACTATTTATTTACTTGTTTATATTTTTTTTCTAAAATTGAACACAACAGATTTATGATTTGATGCTAGAATTAGCAGTAAGCAATAATGATATAAAGCATTAGGTTGCCACAGTTATCTAGTTAACATTATATTTCAAGACCTTCATTATCCATAGATCAAATGAAATTAAAATTAAACAAGATCAACAAACTTCTTTATTTTTTTTAAAGTGTGACATATAGCATTAATCTGGGTACTTACAATATATATATATATATCAAATAATAACATAGATTTAAAAAAACATTAAACTATTTTTTATAATACTATATCTTTATAATATGTTATAAATATGAAAACATTTTTATAGATATACTTATTTAATACATATGCTGCACATACAGAAAATGTGCAAAATATTCTAAATTTATCCAAATAAATTAGTGCTGATATATAATTTATTTTTAACTTAGCATCTGTGGTCATTACAAATAAGTATGACAATTTTAACTTCAAGACCAGAAAAAATAAAATAAACATATTGATATACTAGAGATTAGTTCTGTTGTTTCTTTTTAAAAAAATTCTTACCTAGACTAATTATATTTTTCCATTATATTTTATTCATCTTTCCAATGGAATCAATGAACATTGCATGTCTTTGATATAATCTTTATACTGTAAATGAAGTCATGGCTTTCCATGTAATACAACTATGTTCACTATAAAATAATTTTATTTTGAAAATATTGTATTATTTATTTTATCTTATAATTTTTTTATCATTGTATTTTTAGAATTTTTATAAAACATCTCTAAATAAATTTTTTCTAATGCATTTACAATGCTGATAATATATTCAAGTCTTACTTTAGACAGTAAATGAGGTAAAATATAACATTTTGCACAATTAATTGAATTGAATTAATATAAATTAGATTAATATAAACTGCAATGAGATGCTCTTATCTTTTATGATGACAAAATCAAGAGAAATATATTAAAGTCTGTGCTCCTTCTCAACAATTAAATCCACTGTTAATTTTTTTTTTAAAAAAGTGAAAACATTTTTTTATTAATTCATCTCACTTGACTTAATTTTAGCAGCAAACTAATTTAACTTTTTAGTATTACCATTTAAACAAAAAATAAGAAATGGATTGTTCTAGTTGAAAATAATAATTTAACTTATTAATATAAAAAAGATAGTAGCATAGAATTGGTAATACTAAAGCATCCATATTTGAAGCACTATTAGAATATGTTCCATGTAATATAAACTTTTTTATATTTAACTATAATATATGCTTTATAAAAAAATCCAATATGATGATGTTCTATAAATATTATCATTCAAAACAATAGACTTTATTATTTTGTAACAATAATGTTTATTATTTTTGACTTATGCATAAACCTGGTTACACAAAAAATTATATAACAAACTTCTTGCATTAGTTAATAAGTGCATAGTAGTACAGTCTGTATCAATATTCTAGCATTATCTATTATAAGCACTAAAAAGTACTGACTGACAAATCTTATACTTTTCACCAATGAAGACCAATAGATAGAAAACAATCTGAGAATTTATTGGCATACTATATTATTCAATGACTACTTATTCATCTAATAGACAGCTGTAGAGTAGAGTGCAAGAATGAATTATTGTTTTAAGCTGCCTTAAGTTTTGTTAAAAAAAATCTTTAATATGTTGCCACTCAGTAGCTACATTTTTATGTTTACACATGTTTTGGGTGTTACAATGGCATTATAGTCCTAAACTTTTCTTCATTATTTTGCAGCCATCTATAATATTAGATTTCCATTCATAAGTTTCTTTGTTATAGAAATCATTTTTAAAATTATTAGTTGAAAATAAATCTGAAGATGTCAGCATTATATAGATCTTTGAGAAATTAGGATACATAATTTGTATATAAAAGAAGTCAGATCTTCATTTTGACTCAATAGAAATTACAATTTCTGATTGGTGGATTATTTGGACTAAGACTATTTTATCGGATTTGTCATTTCAAAAAGGAAAAATGTAATTTTCAGTAATTTGTTGGCATATTTAAGATTATTTATACAATATTTTTTTTAAATAATTATTTTAAACCAAAAACCTATTTGACTGAAATTATATTTTATTTGAAAATATTTATTTTTAAAAAAAAACAAGCAAAAAGTTCATTATGATGAAGTGAAAGCAGTTTTCACTGGGTGCCAAGAATAGTTTTGTCAATATTGGCAAAGAAATATATTTTAATAATAATAAATTTAATCATTAATTTTAAGATGTATTTTCCTTCTTTAATGATATCTAACTCCAAGTTTTTTTGATTTTCATAAATGCAATTTAAATAAGAAATATTTTGTTCTACTAATTTTTTGAATAGACAAAAAACACCCAATGATGTTTTTTTTTTTTTTTTTTTTTTTTTTTTTTTTTTTTTTTTTTTTTTTTTTTTTTTTTTTTTTTTTTTTTTTTTTTTTTTTTTTTTTTTTTTTTTTTTTTTTTTTTTTTTTTTTTTTTTTTTTTTTTTTTTTTTTTTTTTTTTTTTTTTTTTTTTTTTTTTTTTTTTTTTTTTTTTTTTTTTTTTTTTTTTTTTTTTTTTTTTTTTTTTTTTTTTTTTTTTTTTTTTTTTTTTTTTTTTTTTTTTTTTTTTTTTTTTTTTTTTTTTTTTTTTTTTTTTTTTTTTTTTTTTTTTTTTTTTTTTTTTTTTTTTTTTTTTTTTTTTTTTTTTTTTTTTTTTTTTTTTTTTTTTTTCCCCCCCCCCCAAATAAGCCATTCAGAAATTTTTTTTGATCAAAAGTTCAATTTTTAAGTTAAAAGAAAAATTAATTATTCTACAGTCCCTCACATTATAAGCAGTTTCCTATTGAAACAAACAATATTTTAAGAGCACCCAGAATAATAAATAATAATTGTTCCGCATTTTCAGTTATTATTACTGGATGAAGAATTTTCTCTCTCAAAAATGTTTATGCAACTCTATAGGTACAATATTTTAATTTAAATTTATTTAATACAGAACTGCTGGTAAATATTGCTCTTAGATGGTTATCTTCCGATCTTACACATATAAATGAAATTAAATTTAATATTCAATTTCATAATTCTTCTATGTATATTTCTTGTGGGATAGTCTGATTCTTTCCATATCCATTCCAGATGATTTCTTGTTATTTTTCCATAATCATCATGATTTGATTAATACAAGCCAAATATCTGAAAGATCTCAAATGGTTTATTTTATTTTGTTATGTAAAACAAACATTTATTTAAAATATTGAAATTTTTTACATTAAAAAAAAATTAAAATGGCTTTATTGCTCGAGAGATAATAAGAAGTCTGAGCGCCAGAAATGCCCAAAATTAGAATCCATCTGAAAATCTTATGCTCCGGGAGACTCTGACAATCTATCACTGCATAAACCAAGCAGGGCTTTTTAAAAAAAAAAATCCTGCCTTCTTAATTCCTAAGAACTTTAATAATACAATTTTTAAAACATTATTTAGGTGTGTAGTTTATTATGTATTTTAAACAATTAAATAAATCCTTCAATAGATTTTTTTTATAGAAATACACTGTTTCTGCTTTTTAACATATTTCCACTTGAGTGAAAACATAAAAATAATTCAAAATCTTTTTTAAATAAATTCAAAAATAAAAGCCTTTTAAAATAATTTTTCTACCTTTATTTATAAATTTTAATAAAGAGAGAGAAAAAAATATTTTTATAAGCAACTGGAATTGATTTCTTTTTTTTTCTTAAAAAAAAAAAGAACTGCTTTTTAAAGAATGAAAAGAGGAAATATAAAAAAATATTTGAATTAATGACAAATCATTTGAGAATAATCATGACGTTTTTTAATAATAGTGGAAAAGATTGTTTAATATTTTATTTTATTATTAATAGACAGGGCATATTAACTTCACAATTCAATAAAACTTTTTTTTGTTACTGTTAGTACACATACTTTGCAAACTAATCTACAGATGATTTTTAAAGACAATACAATTATTACAGAGTTCACACATTTATTTTAAGTACATTTTCCTTAAAATAGAACCTATTTGCAATAATCACCTTTCAATAAATATATAAATGATTCTTGATCACTTTTTAATATGATAAAAAATTCATTTAATATTAAATTTAAATGTCAATAAAGTTCAAAATTAGCATGCAAATGTATGACATGTGGTTTAAATTGTCAGTGGGTTGCTTTAGATAATAAATAGCCAGAAAGTGTTTGCCATGTTTTGTAAATATACAAAGTATGGTAACACATGTTTCTTATTAAATGAATGCTTGTAGAGATGTAGAACGTAGTAGCTGTGCAGATAGTATGCAAATAAAACTGAATGAAGATTAATTAGAGTGTTGTTAGCCACTCAGTAAAAAATACACATTTTTGATCACCCTAAATAATTCCATACATGATTTGACAGTGATTAAGTTTAATTGTGCTGGTAAGGGTTTGGTGCAATTTTGAACACCATTCCCATAGTGACATTATAAATTATTGAAAGACCTAATAATATATATTATTAACAGTATCTTTTCGACCTAATTATGTCCATTTATTGAATGATACTTTAACATATACTAGTAAAAGCATTCATAATTTAAATACTAAGTATTTAATACTTACCTTATCCAGTTTCGGCCAGTTATTTATTTATTTGAGTAAAACAAAGTAAGCCCAATCAAACATTCTGGGAGACATGCTTCATCTGTTAAAAAAAAATAATAATAAACATTTATGTGAATTCTGTTTGCGCATGTGTGTGTGTTAATTGCTCTGTTCAAAAGCATATTGAGGCAACTAGATAATAGAGGACAATGAACAATAGATAGATGATCATTTTTATTATCTTCTTAAGATAATTTTCTAGCTTATCAAATTTAAAGCTCTATCATAAAATAATAAAGCTCTTTATAAGAAATACATACACTTTCGATTTTAACACATACATAAATGTATAAGATTAATATATATTAAAAATATTCTTAACGGATTTAATCAGGAAATAGATGTTTCTGTATGAACTGCTTTTAATTCTCTTTGATTGATGTAAGACCGCTATTTTTGTAAAATTTTATTTAACTTATTCTGTTGTTTAGTTTGGCGGATAAAATTGTGTGACTCGCCTTTCACCCATTTTCCAATTTGGTTGAAACTTTGACATATATATATATATTTTGAGTTTGCAATAATGAGAAAAAATTATACAAAAATAGAAAATTTTAATTCTATATGTAACGTTGTGATGTGATGCACTGTGACTTCTTATACAGAATCAGAATCTCTCAGCAACTATGCCCAGAGTAACCTGTTAGCCACTTTAACTTCCCTTTCCATATTTTTCTCTATCCTGCTCCATCCCATTTCCACAACATAATCTTTGTCAACTCCATGGCCTTATATCTAAATTCCCCTTTTCCCCAACCTAACATAAAAATCAATAACCCACTTTCTGTATAATCACGTTATTTATATTTATTCTTCCACAACTTCATTATTTGTGCTCTTTTTACTGGCAATCATTTACATTCAATTAACAGATGCCTAATATTTTCTATGTCTTATTTACATAACTTGCAGACTAAATCATCCACATTTTCCCATTTATTATTGTAACAATCCGGAGAATGCAGACTTAAATAAACTGCACTACAGGGCGCCATCTATGGCATTTGAACCTAGAAAAATTTATAAAGTAGACGAGATCGTAAGTCAAAAAAAAAAAAACATTTTTTTTTTTTTGACCACGTATCTGGCCGCTTTATAAAATTTTCTGGGTTCAAATGCCCTAGAAACTAATACAGTTTACGTAAATCTGCACCCCAAGATTATTACAATAAAAATAAATGGGAAAATGTGGATGTTTTGTCCAAAAGTATGAAAATAAAGACATAGAAAATATTAGGCATCTGTTATTGTGTAAGCCCTTGAAAAAAAAGCACAAATAGTGAAGTTAATGGAGAGAATAAATATAAATAACGTGATTTTTAAGGGAGTGGAGTTGATGACACATGCTAGGTTGAGAGAAAAATTTAAATATAAAGAACGTGGAGATTGACAAAGATTATGTTTAGAATGGGACTTCCAATAACAGAGATAAATATGGAAAATGAAGTTAAAGTGGCTAACAAGAATTACTCTGGGCATAGTTGCTGAAAAATTCCTGATTCTGTATAAGAGAATCACGAGGACATAGCATCCCTGGCGTTACATATAGAGTTAAAATTTTCTATTTTTGTATAATTTTTTTTTTCTATTATTACAAATAAATATATATATGTATGCAAAGTTTCAACCCAAATTGGAAAATGTTAAGCGAGTTCCACATTTTATTCACATAAACTAAACAACAGAATAAGTTAAAATAAAAATTTTACAAAAATAAAAATGATGAAATACATCAATGAAAAATTAAAAAGCAGTTCATGCAGAATCATCTATTTCACGTTTAAATCCGTTAAGAATGACCCTAATATATATTAATCTTATACATTTATTGTATGTGTTAAAATCGAAAGTAAATGTATTTCTTATAAAAAACTTTATTATTTTATGACAAGAAAGCACCAGAATTTGCTAAGCTAGTGAATTATCTTAAGAAGATAATAAAAAATGATCGTCATCTGTGTTCATTATCCTCTATTATCTAGTTGCCTAAGTGCTTTTTTTGAACAGAAGTAATGTAACACGCACATGCGCAAACAGGAATTCACATAAATGTTTATTGTGATGTTTTTTGGCAGGTTCAGACATGTCTCATTTAGAATGTTTGATTAGACCTACCTTGTTTTACTCAAGAAAATAAATAAATAAACCAAACATAATCTAAATATTAAATACTTAGTATTTAAATTATGAATGCTTTTACTAGTATATGTTAAAGTATCATTCCAATAAATGGGACATTATTAGGTCGAAAAGATACTATTAAATATATATATTATTAGGTACTTTCAATAATTTATAATGTCGCCATGAAATGAGTATTCAAAATTGCCATAAACCCCTTACCAGCACAATTAAACTTAATCACTGTCAAATCATGATGGGGTTATTTAGGGTGATCAAAAATGTGTATTTTTTACTGACGTGGCTAAGTAACAAAATAATTAATCTTCATTTCCCCCCCCCCCCATACTATCTACTACAGAAGCTACGTTCTACATCTCACAAGTATAAAATTAATAAGAAGCATAATGTTACCGTACTTTTGTATATTTACAAAACGTAATAGAAAGCACTTTCTGCCCCCCTATTGTCAAAGTAACCCGCTGACTATTGAAACCACATTAAAAATAGGAAAATAATTTTTAGACTTTATTGACATTTAGAAACTTAATATTAAATGAATTTTTTTATCATATTAAAAAGTGGTCAAGAATCATTTATATATTTATTGAAAGGATTGATTATTTTCAAATAGGTTCTTATTTTACGAAATGTACTTAAAATAAATTTGTGAACTCCTGCTAATAATTATTGGTGTTGTCTTAAAAATCATCTTTAGATTAGTTTGCAAAGTATATACTACAGTAAATAAAAAAAAGTTTTATTGAATTATTAGAGACTTAATATGCCCTGTCTATTAATAATAAATAAAAAATATAAACAATCTTTTCCACTAGTTAAAAAACGTCATGATTGTTCTCAAATGATTTGTCATTAGTTCGACTATTTTTTTATATTTCCCTCTACTTTCGTTCTTTATGAGCAGTTCTTTTTTTTTAAGAAAAAAAAGGAATCAATTTCAGTTGCTTATAAAAATATTTTTTCTCTCTCTTTATTAAAATTTATAAATAAAGATTGAAAAATTATTTTAAAAGGCTTTTATTTTGAATTTCTTTGCAAAAAGATTTTGTGATTATTTTTATGTTTTCACTCAAGTGGGAAATATGTTAAATAGCTAGAAGCGATATGTATTTCTATAAAAAAAAATCTATTGAAGGGTTTATTTAATTTGTTTAAAATAAATAATAAACTTTACACCTACATAATATTTTTAAAAAATTACTATTAAAGTTCTTGGGAATTAAGAAAGCGGGGATTTTTTTTTTAAAAGCCCTGCATGGTTTATGCAGTAATAGATTGTCTAAGTCTCCCGGAACATAAGATTTTCAGATGGATTCCAATTTTAGGCATTTCTGGCGATCAAACTTCTTCTTATCTCTCGAGCAATAAATGCCATTTTAAGTTTTTTCTAATGTAAAAAATTTCAGTATTTCAGTAAATGAAATGTTTGTTTTACATGGCAAAATAAAATAAACCATTTGAGATCTTTCAGATATTTGACTTGTATTAATCAAGTCATGATGATTATGGAAAAGATAACAAGAAATCATCTGGAAATGGATTACTTAGAAAGAATCGGACTATCCCACGGAAAATATACGTAAGAAGAAATTATGAAATTGAGATATTAAATTTAATTTCCTTTGTATATATGTACAATAGCCAAAAATAAACATCTAGAAACCAATATTTACCAGCGGATTCTGTGATAAATAAATTTAAATTAAAATATTGTAACCCCTATCGAGAATTGCATAGACATTTTTTAGAGAAAATTATTACGTCCAGTAAGCTAGTAACTGAAAATCTTCTGAAGTGATGATGCTAGCTATTATTCTGAGGTGCTCCTAAAAAATATTGTTTTATTTTCAATAGGAAGCTACTTATAATGCTTTGAAGGACTGTAGAATAATTAAATTTTCTTTTTCAACTAAAAATTGAACTTGATCAAAAAAGTAACGAAAAACTCATTCATCATTAGGTGTATTTTGTCTTATTCAAAAGAATTAGTAAGAACAAAATATATTTCTTCTTTAAATTGCATTTATGAAAATCAAAAAAACTAGGAGTTGAGATATCATTAAACAAGGAAAATACATCTTAAAATTAGCGATTAAAAATGTCATTATTAAAATATATTTCTTTGCCAATATTGACAAATCTATTGTGTGCTTTTAGTGAACAACTGCTTTCACTTCATCATAATGGACTTTGCTTGCTTTTTTTAAAAGTAAAGTATTTTTCAAATAAAACTATAATTTCAGTCAAATAGGTTTTTGGTTTTAAATAATTATTTAAAAAAAATATTGTATAAATAATCTTAAATATGCCAACTGATTACTGGAAATTACAATTTTCCTTTTTGCGAAATGACAAATCCGATCAAAATGAGTCTTAGTCCAAATAATCTTTCAGCAATCAGAAATTGTAGTTTCTATTGAGTCAAAGTAGAAGATCTGACTTCTACAATATACAGGTTATGTATCTAATTTCTCAAAGATCTATATAATGCTGACATCTTCAGATTTATTTTCAACTATTATAATTTTTAAAATGAATTTCATAATAAAGAAAATTATGAATGGAAATCTAATATTATAGCTGGATTTCAAAATATTGAGAGAAAAAGTTTGGTGATCATAATGCCATTTGTAACACCCAAATACATGTAACAAAATAAAAATGTAGCTACTGCTAATTTGGCAACATAGTAAAGATTTTTTTAGCAAAACTTAAAAGGCAACTAAAACAATAATTCATTCTTGCGCTCTACTCACAGATGTCTATTAGTTGGTTAAGCAGTCATTGGAATAATATAGTATGCCATTAGATTCTCGGATTGTTTTCTATCTATTGGTCTTCATTGGTAAAAAGTATAAGATTTGTCAGTCAGTACTTTATGCGTGCTTATAATAGATAATGCTAGAATATTGAAAATGACCATACTACTATGGTTTTATTAACTAATGCAAGGAGTTTGTTATATCCATTTTATGTGTGACAGGACTTTATGCATAAATTAAAAATAATAAACATTATTGTTACCAAAATAATAAAAGTCTATTGTTTTGGGATGTTAATATTTATGAGCACATCATCATATTGGATTTTTTATAAAGCATATATTATGAGTTAAATATAAAAAAGTTTATATTACATGGAACATATTTCTAATAGTAGCTTTAAATATGGATACTTTAGTATTACCAATTCTATGCTACTATCTCTTTTATATTAATAAGTTTAATTATTATTTCAACTAGAACAATCCATTTCTATTTTTTGTTTAAAGTAGTGATACTAAAAAGTTAAATTAGTTTGCCGCTAGAGTTAAGTCAATTGAGATGAGTTAATAAAAAAATCGCTTTCACTTTTTAAAAAATATGAATAACAATTAGTTTTATTGTTGAAGAAGGAGTACAGACTTTTCTATATTTCTCCTGGTTTTGTTATCATAAAAAGATAAGATCATCTCATATCAGTGGTATGTTAATTCAATTTATATTAATTCAATTCGAATTAATTTTGCAAAAATATTATATTTTTACCTCATTTACTGTCTAGGTTAGACTTGAATATATTATCAAAGTAATGTAAGGGCATTAGAAAAAATTTATTTAGAGATGTTTAAATAAGATTCTAAAAAATGCATTGATATAAATTATAAGATAAAATAAACAATATAATATTTTTCTAAAATAAAATTATTTTATAAGTGAACATAGTTACAATGGTTTCCACACGGAAAAGTGAGACATCATTTACGGTATAAAAGATTATATCAAAAGGTGTACAATATTCAATTGATTCCAGTGGAAAGATGAATAAAATATAATGGAAAAATATGAATGAGTCTGGAGGTAAGAATTTTTTAAAAAAGAAGTCAACAGAATTTAATCTCTAAAGTTATATCAATATATTTATTTTATTTTACCTGATATTGGGGATTAAAATTATACATACTTATTTGCAAGATGAGCTACGAGATGCTTTTATTAAAATAAATTATATATCAGCACTAATTTATTTGGATGAAATTTAGAATATTTTGCACATTTTTTCTGTTAATGTGCACGATATGTAGATAAATAAGTATATCTATAAAAATGTTTCATATTTATAATATATTTATAAAAGATCTTAGTATTATAAAAAATAGGTTTAATGTTTTCAAATCTATCGTTATTATTTGATATATATATATATATTGTAAATATCCAGATTAATGCTATATGTCGCACTTAAAAAAAATAAAGATATTGATGTTCAATTTTAATTTCATTTGATCTCTGGATATTGAAGGTCTATTTGAAATATAATGTTAAACTAGATTACTTTGTCGAGCTAATGAATTATAATAATATTGCTTAATAACAATTCTAGCATCAAATCATATATCTGTTGTGTTCAATTTTAGAAAAAAAATATAAACAAGTTAGTAAATAAATAGGATTTTAGAAATTGGTAGAGTAGATACAGTCAACTGCTGAATAAAATCAATATTACTTAAGTGATTTCACCTTCAATTTCTGTTATTACAATCACCATAGCAACACATATTTTAAAATTAAATGTTTTATGTTTCCTATATATTTGTTTATAAATTATTTATTGAAAAAAATTATTGTTAAAAACATATGTAAAAAAGATATTATTTAAAAAATATTAGAATTGTAATATGAATTTTTTATTTTGGTTTAAAATGAAAAATAATATTGAACTTGCAAAACATGATTTTATTTTCACTGTATCCAATTATTTTAAAATCTCCATTTCACTTGTTAATTGGGGGTAAATTTTTTTGAACAATTTTTACATCATCGAGTGAAATTTGAGTGATTTCCAGCAGTCATTGTGACAACAGTAGCATCATCAAGAGTATCTTATAAATAGAATGGAGATGCTCTAATTTGGGCTTTTTGTAATTTTGTCATTGCTTAGAATGGTTATGTTTATATCTATCTTTAAAAATAGATCAAATTTTATTGTTTAAGTGGTTAATTTCTAAAACTATGGAAGAATAAAATTTTAATTATCTGCCATTCAACTGGGGCCAGTTTATTGATGGAAGTTTCTGAGGATACGGCAAAATGGAAAACAACAAAAACCATCAAAATGTGCAAGTCAGCTATAAAAAATATTCTGTTATCAAAAAAATGTAGAATTCCATGAATACAAACCAATTATGAGTATATAGGATATCTTATTTCAGGTCAATGGATTTCACAAAATCAATCAACTTAACTCATGTGTAATATCAAAAAATCTAAAGTTCACTTTCTTAATCTGGAAAGAAAAAATTAGAATTTGTTATTCACTTGTATATGGCTGAATTTTTGTCAGTGAAAAAATTTTCTTTATACGTGATTGTCAATGAAAAGGAAAATAAAGCGGTGACATGTAATTTTTGCATTGGCTAAGTACCTATTATTTTAAAGGCTTGGATACATTTACATGCTTAAAAAGAAAAATATCGGAATTTACTTACTTAGAAAGTAATTGGATTCAAACCCGCAGTAGTTCCCATCATTCGTGCTCATCTTCTCTAAAAGAAAATTTAGTCTCTATGAATTCAGGAATCAGAAACCAAGAACCAGATATGCAATGGTTTACTAGTGAAGGAAAATGTGACAGACTTTATTTACTTAGATGGTATGATTTCTATGTTTATTTATATTTTTTTGGTTGGTTTGTTAAAAAAGAGAAGAGTTTCACCTTTAATTATGTTTCATTTTTTTTAAAACTTAAGGTTAAATGATATATATATATCATATATATATCCACAGATGGTTAATTATGCAATAAAAGCCTCATCAAGGCGTCATGTTTTGTTTGCTTAAGCATCGGAGTAGTTAGTATTCACTATCTCTAACATAATTCCACTTTCAGATCATGATTTCAAGCTATTTGTATGGAATCGAGTGAAAGACAGAGATAAAGAAACTAGTATCTAAATACAAACTCTGAGCGTTTTACCAAACAATTTCTACTTCAGCTTCCAAGAAATGAATTTTTGTTGACCGCGTAATGTCTTCAAGCTCAGCATAGCAAACCAGATAGCTATATGGGATCTGATCTCAATTCAACATCACCACATAGTAGAGGCCTCTACAATCTACATATCATTACCAAGAAAGACCTCAAAGGTACATTTATGATAAACAAAAATGCAAGTTAAAAAACTTGCTAACGCTGTATTTATATCACAGGTAACGTTCTGACAAAACATACATCAAGCGTATGTTTTGTTTACATAAACGTCAGAATCGTTGGTATTCACTATCTCTAACTCTAATTCCACTTTCAGATCCTTAGATTTCAAGCTATTTGCTTATGGAATCAGTGAAAGCAGCATAAAGAAACTAGATCTAAGTACAAACTCTGAACGTATGCTGGAAACAATTTCTGTTCAATTACAAAACAATGATTTTTTTCGACGTGTAATGTCTTTGAAACAAAATCAGCACTAGCAAACCAGATAACTATATGGAGTGCGATCTCAGTTCAGCATCTACACATACTAGAAAGCCTCTACAATCTATATCATTGCAAGAAAGACCTCAAAAAGTACATTTATGATAAACAAAAAATACAAGTTAAAAAAAAAACTTGCTAGCGCTTGTATTTGTCCACGAGATGGCGTTCTACCAAAACGCCCGTCAAGCATTTATGGTTTGTTTACAGTAAGCGTCAGAGTAGTTAATATTCACTATCTCTAACTACTAATTCCACTTTCAGATCATGATTTCAAACTATTTGATATTGTCAGTGAAAGACAGGAATTCGCCCCTAGATCTAAATGCAAACTCTGAAGGTTTGCGTTTATCATATATATATATATATATAT
>JAQFVV010015377.1:0-16060 GCA_028023455.1 Epiperipatus broadwayi
GTTATTACCAACATTCTTCTTCATGTTTAACTTTAATAGATAAAGATTTAAGAAGGAAACAGAAGAACTGTTCTTTAATTTACTTATTGGATTGGTAAAAAATGTTAAATTTATTTGTATTATGATTTTGCATACCGTGTTTTATTTATGTGCATATTGTTTCATTGTATATGCTATATTTTGAAATATTATAGATTAAAATTTTCAGAATAGTACTTTATCATATTTACATTTTTTAAAATCATATGTGTCTTCCTTTTTAAATATGAATAATCTATTTATGAAGGTATATTGTTATGTGGTAAACTGGATAAGTAGATAATGTTTCTATTATTTATTTTATGATTATTTATTGTCTCATGGTAATAGAGCCATATTTGGCATTAATTATTAACATTATTTATCATATTCCACTTTTATTAGTTGTAATATTTTTGTTAGAGATAGTAAATTTGTTCCCTCTCTATTTTAGTAGTGCTTTTATATACCAGTATATTTTAAAATGGTAGTGTTAGTCTCCATCATTGTTATGTTAGCTTATTTTTTAAAAGAGATGGTAGTATTATTTGCTTCACTCTTTCTATTGTCTTGCTAGTGTTTCTATGCTCATATCATATATTTTTGAGATAGTTGCTTACACTCTCAATTTTTAAGGCATTTGCTATTTAATGTTTTGGTTCCTGATGCTATTTTTATTATTTTTCTGACTAGTGTGATAAAGACCTAAATTCTCTATTTGCCCTCAAAAGTAAGTTTTTATGAGCTATGCCATCATAGTTTCACTTTGCTTTACTTAATTTTTTGAAGATGGACTTTGTTTGTAGTTTGAATTATGTTTAATAAAGCATGTGTAAGATTTTACCATGACTTTATCTGTCATTTTTAGTACTTTTATCAAGGTATTGAGGAATTCTACTTTATATCTATAGCATTATCAGTTGGCTTAAATGTGAATAATACCTTGTAAATGTTTAAGTTCTATCTTTGAATTTTGCTAATGATTAGGACTATACATGAAAAATAATTAATTAAAAAGTTTAGTTTAAGCATAAATAGACAATATACATATCTTATCACTTCTTCATTGCTGGATTGGTATGCTAATATTATTATTGAGTATGTTAAATATTCATAAAAGGGACATTACTTATATGAAGGTTACTATCATTGTATAAATGTATTGATAAATTAGAACTTTTTGATAATTAAACAATATTATTTTTGCTTAATCCAATGGAATTTATTTTTAATAAAACATGATGTGAATTTTATCATTCTGTTATAAATTTTGAGGAAATAACATTGTGAAAATCTTTGGCTATGTGGGCTCAAATATGGATTGTTTATAATTTTGTTTTAATTTCCTGGAAATAAATATTTGTGTTATTATTTAAGAAATTTCTCATAGTCATTTGTTCAAATCATTCCACTTATTAATCAGAAATCATTTCAAATGTTGAGCAAAAATTTAAATATTATAAATTATTTTAAATATTTTTGCTAAAAGAGTACATGAAATAGAAGCTACTAAGAGTGACTTTATTTAATTATTTAAGTATTTGTAAAACATCTACAAAAATATATTTTGCTTAACAAAGAATTATAATTTGATTTATTATTTTGGATCACTTTAACTAATTCAATTTTCTTATTTCAAATCACTGTACATATTTATATTAAATCATTTCTATATTTGAAGATCATATTTATTATTTTATGATAAAATTTAATTTTACAAGACGGGTAGTTCATATTTATAAGATGCATAAATAGATTTATTCTAGGATGTTTAGGATGGTTACAAAATCCCTTATTTATTCTTAATAATTGAGTGTGATTTTAAATTATTTATTAACTTATTTAAAATTAAGAGATCATGTTTTATTTTATTTAGGTTAGTAATAATATTGTTATTGTCATAATTATGATAAGACATTAGCTTAGGGAAAGTATATGTCTTATTTATTTTTTACCTATGATTTCATTCAACATTGAATAAATATGAAGAGTGAAAAGAATTTATTTTAGAATTTATGAGGTCATATTATCTTGATTTAGTTTAATGTACCATATTATTTAAATTTATTTTGTAATGAAGCAAATATATTCAAAACATGGACCTTATGCGGCATAAATTTTAAAAGAACATTTTTAAATTTTATAAAAATTGAATAATATTTTTATTTTGTCAAAGCATTGAGTTGATTATAAGATACTAAAGAGATGGATTAATTGGTAGCTGTATTAAGGGTTTGAAGAAGAAATTTAAATGTAACCCCAATGGCATATATTCACAATACTAAGATATTTTTATTTATGCTAGAGTGAGTTGAGATTTCTCCTCCTCTTGATTTACTGGTAGTATTATTTTGTATTTCTATAATATTTTATTATATTACTTCCCTGTATGTTTTCTTATTGTAGCATATGACATTTGTTTTATAAATCCATTGAGCTTAGCTATTACATTACAATTTTAGCTTATACAACATGAAGCATTTTTGTTACTGTTCTTTATTTCATTACTACATCTTTTGCAGGTTATAATATATATATATATATATATATATATATATATATATATATATATATATATATATATATATATATATATATATATATATATATATCATCAACCATTATCAATCCACTGCAGGATGAAGGTCTCTCCAAGTTTAATCCATCTTCTCCAATCTTTAGCTTCTCTTTTCCACAACACCCCTGCACATTTTCTTATTTCACCCATCCATCTCACATGTGGTCTCTTTCTGGGTCTTTTACAATCTCTTGGAATCCAGTTTAAAATTTCAATTGTCCATCTATTATCATTTCTTCTAGCAATATGTCCAGCCCAACTCCATTTCAATCTTTTAATTTTTTCAATAAGATCAGTAACACCTGTTTGTTGTCTTACCCATACATTGTGTTTTCGATCTCTTCTTGTTACTCCCAACATACATCTCTCCATACTCCTTTGAGTGGTCTGAAGTCTCTGTATTGCTCTTCTATTAAGTGTCCAAGTCTCAGATCCATAAGTAAGAACTGGTAAAACACATTTGTTAAAAACCATTATTTTCAAACATATAGGCATATTTCCTTTTAGTATCAAGTTATTTCTACCAAAAGCACTCCAACCAAGTTTAATTCTATGATTAATTTCCTCCATTATGTTTCCATCTGTATTAATAATCTGACCTAGGTATTTGTAACTGTTAACTTCTTCTAATTCTTCATAATCAATCTTTATTTTCATATTTTGAGCAAATCGATTAAACATTACTTTAGTCTTTTTAACATTTATCTTTAATCCTACTTTTCTACTTTCATCTGCTAACTTCTGCAACATTTCCTGCAGCTCTGAAGCATTATTTGCAAAAACAACTACATCATCTGCAAAATCTAAATGACTTAAATACTCTCCATTTACATTCATTCCTTTAGTTTCCCATTTTAATCCACAAAATACTTCTTGCCGTACTGCTGTAAAAAGTTTTGGAGATATGGAGTCACCTTGCCTTACACTTTTCTCAATGTTGATTTTTCCAGTATCATTATGTAATCTAATTGTTGCCGTTGCATTTTTATAAATATTCTTTAAAATATGACAATATCCTGGATCTATACCTTGATGATCCAATGCTTTAATCACTGAAGAAATGTGTATAGAATCGAATGCCTTTTCATAATCTACAAATCCAAAACATAATGACAACTCATATTCATTTGTCCTTTCTATGACTTCTCTCAATACCTGGATATGATCTATTGTACTAAAACCACTTTTAAATCCAGCTTCTTCTCTTGGTTGGTGGAAATCCAAAGTTCTCTGTAGACGAGTTGTAATTATCTTGGTAAAACTGATAAAAGGCTGATAGGTTTGTAATTTCTAATATCTTCTTTATCACCTTTTTTAAATATTAATATTATTACTGCATTCTTCCAATCTTCCGGTACATCTTTATCATTTAGACATTTGGTATATAACTTTGCTAAAATTGTTTCTATTTCTTCACCTTCTTTTTTTAATATATCAATTATAATCCCATCATTTCCTGGAGCCTTTCCTTTCTTTATACATTTAATTGCATGTCTCACTTCTTCATTTAAAATTCTGGGCAATTCGGAAGATGTAATAGATATAGTAAGTACTTGTTCTTTATTACTATATAATTCTTGATAAAAATCTTCTACCAATTTCATGATGTCATCTCTCTTTTTAATAATAATTCCATCTTTTTTTCTTATTGCAGATATAAATTTCCTATCAATACCAAAATGTTGTTTAACATTCTTGAGACTTTTATTTTCTTCTACAGCTTTCCTTGCTATTTCACAGTTATACTTTCTTATATCATTTTCAACTCTTTTCTGTACCATTTTACAAAATTCGAGATATTCAATTCTTTTTAATACATCATTTTTGTATATCTTCATATTTCTTCTTTTCTTCATAAATTCTCTAGTCTCAGTAGAAATTTTATTAGTCAATTGCTGCTTTTTTCTACCAGCTATCTTTGTTGCAGTTTTTAAAAGTGTATCAGCTATTTTCATATTAATTTCATTCAAATCTGAATCATGTTCAAAATCTCCTAACACTTGAAATCTATTTGTAAGTTCTAATTTAAATTTATTAGAAAGTTTCTGAAGATTAGGAATATCAACTGTAAATATTGTTTTTCTCAATAATTTTTGTCTCTCTAGTTTTACATTAACACGTAACTTACACCTTACTAATCGATGATCACTTCCTGTGTTAAATTTATTAAGAACATTATATATATATATATTGTAACGGTATATAAATATGTCGTTACATTAAATTGAAATAAAAACTTTTAAGTTTGCATATAAAAATAAGTGTATTAAAAAGAAAAAAAAACTAAACACTAAAATTAAAATGTCTGTTAAACGTATATATTCGCACAGATGCTAAACTTTAAAAATATTTTTTTTAATAAATAAAAAAAGGTATTTGAATGTATTTTTTTTATAAAAAAAGATTTAAATATAAAAATAGTTTAAAAAAGAAATAACGTAAGTAAAAATAAAAACAGGTATTAATTAATTCCTGTAATCTGTAAATGGAAATGATTGTTTATTAATTATCCAAAAGCTGTCTAATTAAAAAGTCAGAGAGTAAATTAGATAAGAGAATAAAGAGATTTTAGCTTGACCAATGGAAGCACCAAGCCTCAGTCCAGACCCAAACGAAAATTTGGATTAGTGACGTCTTTGGTCAGTCAATCTGGAGATTTACTATAAAAAGAGAAATATTGAGTTCCAGCGTGGTGTGTTTGAGAGATGCGGTAGGACGCACATACCACACTCTCTATTTAAAAAGAAAAATGAAAAGACTGTGATACCTTGAACCAGCTATTGCCATCTCCAGAACATTATCTTCCAATGGAGGCGTCACGGGAATTAAAAGCAGAAACCTGGACTCTTCTACCATAAGCTATATGAAATGAACAATTATTAAAATCAATTAAGAACTTTCGTCAAGTTTTATAAATTGATAAACAAGCCAACTTAAATGTTAAAACGGACTCTTATCTGACTTTTGTAAGTTTTTAAATCAAATTAATAATGTTTAATTTTATATGTTTTCCGATTGATAAATATCATTTCCATTTTTTTTTCTTATTGTAAAGATTATTTAAATGCATGAAATTTAAGTTGTTTATAGACGCTTGCATGGATTCGTTCGCGGTTAATTATATTTTGGTTTTCATATTTGATCAAAATATATAGACATTCGGTAAATAATGATACCGTATGGTATCTAAAATGTATTTATTCGGATGTCTTTTAAGTTATTGGTGACAACGCAAGTATATTATGGTAAATACTATTGGGTTACTTATAAATTTCCCTCTGCGATTGTCGGTATCAATAATTTTGTATTTTGATCATTTATGTTTATTTTGAAATGTTTTTGACCGTGGAATCTATGTAATCGATCTATACCCAACATTTTTAAACAAATCTGTGCGAACGTATTTAAAGGTTAAATTTAAGTCGGGCGTGAATGGCTGTATGGTTTTGTAAAGTTATATTAAGGGAGGGTAATCTTAGGTTATTCATTTCGTAGTTGAATTGGTTCAATGGATTGGATATATTTGTGTAATTGTAGATGTAGTATGAGGTCCGCTACGGGAAGGATTATAGATATATGCCACACACCTTCTGTTTGCCTATGGATGGATTTGTAAGATGGCAAAGGACCACAGTCCATTCCTATGGAGTTTTATGTTTATTGTTCTACTCGCCACAGATGTCACATTACTGTTGGTGGAGAGACAATGTCTTCTCTAATCTACTTACTGATCAGATGTCCATTCCTGACAGTATAGTATTTTGTGTTGTCGTATCATGCTACATTGAATACATGAATGTATCAGATGGATTGGTGCCAGTTGATTGCGAAATTTGTTGCCTAAGGTTAAATCAGGGAAGAATATTTTCTTTTCAAATGCAGATCTATGTAGTCTATTCATACTTGACTATCTAAATAAAATATTAAACTCATTGAAACTTAGTTAAATGTAAAATTAAAAGATTAATAGAAAAATCTAAAATGTTGAATTTATTCCTCAAAATTTAAATGTTATTTTATATGTGCGTAAATAAATATTTTTATGTGTTAATTTCTGGCAGTGGCTTTTATTTATTGATATTTAAGATATAAATTATGATATAGATTTTTATCTTTGCGTCTCCACTGAGCTAGTGACTTGGGCTAACGATCGGAATATTTAAATAAAGTGGAATCTTAACACCGCGTATCTGCCTACTTTATAAATTTTTCTAGGCTCAAATGCCTAGATGGCGCCCTGGTAGTTGCAGATATTGTTTTTGTGGTTAGATTCGATCTTCACTTTCATTTCGATCGTTATAATATATATATATATATATTTTACATGTGTCAAAATTTCTGCCATTTACAACTTTGACATCATCTACTTTAAGTAAATACATTAATGATTATCACTAATCATTCATTAGGGAAGAAATTATCAATTCTAGCTCAGATATAAAATTTAAACCTGAAGATTAATAAATGTGTTTTTTTAAAATTAAAATGAGTAATAATCATTAAATATTTATCTCAATTGGATGGTGTAAATGTTGTAATTACAGCATTTCAGTCTTGGTATTTTTAAATATTGAACAAATAATGGAAATGAGTAAGAAATTATGACTTGAGCCACTTAAAAAGTGTTACTGGGATGCATTTTGGAAGTTGTTTAACTTTTTGAGATGTAAGATGGAATGAACGTTTTAAATACATTTAGAATTGATATCACACATAGCAAAAAGAGAGATGAAGTAATTAGTAATAGCATGTATTTTGTCATAATAAAAAAAAATCGGATGTTTTAATTTGTAAATGTGATTTTATGTTTATAATTGTATTAGGAATGACATGATAATTATTAATGTATTTATCTGAAGTGGATAGTGTCAAACTCCGAAGTGCAGAAAGTTTGATACCTATAGTTGAAATTGTAATAATTTGGTATTGATAAATATTGAATGACTGATGAAGCATGTATAAGAGATCAAAATGTGAACAATTGACGAATGCTGATTCAGTATGAAATGCATTTTAAGGAGTATTTGTTTTTGTTTGCTAATATATAAGCATAAGTAACAAATGTGAATTGGTGATATATGTATATTATTATAAAAAGAAATATTAAATCAAAGTTAAAATATGTTTATTGAATTATTATCACCAAGTATACTTTTGATGCTTTTGCATCATATTCATGGTTATTCTGCTTAAAAAAAAAATTTTTTTTTTGCTTCTTTGAATACTATTTGTTCTCTGATTCATTATGTATTCATTTTTATTGAATTATTATTATCTAGTATATTTTTGATGCTTTTCCATCACATTCATGGTTATTCTACTAATATATATATATATATATATATATATATTGTACTGGGTTCGATCCGTTGTTGATCACACTTACTCTGCAAGCTTGGTTTAGCTGCGTTTCAACCTTATTTATATGTAAATAAATCAATTATTTTATATAGCACGATGTTTTATAAACTGTAATAGCTAAACAGCATTAAGCTGTTGCACATGCGCTTTGCAGATTTTAACTATAAATGACTGAATACAAACACTTCAAATACATGATAAAGTCTTTGGGAAAAGACAAAATGGCCATTTTGTTTTTTTCCCAAAGACTTTATCATGTGTTTGAAGTGTTTGTATTCAGTCATTTATAGTTAAAATCTGCAAAGCGCATGTGCAACAGCTTAATGCTGTTTAACCTTATTTATAATAAATTTATAATCTTATATTATAAATATGATGTGAACGAACTGGCATGTTCAAGCAGAGTGGATAATACTATTGATAGCAAAGCTGTCAATGATGCCCATGATCAGACCAAGCTATGCAACACATAACATGATCACATTTCCAGATCGTGGCTCACCCCGACAACCCCTACTATCCAATCACTTTATTTGTTTTGGAGTAAACCCTGGGTGCCAGCTAGTCTAAAACTAACATGTTCGGACAGTAGGCCCATAAACCAGCGCTCGAAAAATCCCTTAATTAACTCAGTTTATTTTTTTTAATTCAATAACAAGTTATTCCTTAACTAGTGGCAAAAAGAATTGACCGAAAAAATAAAGCTTTAAGTTTAAAAGACAGTTTATTTTAATTATCACTAATTATTAAAGTTTTAAACTACTTTAGATATTTTTTAATTAACATAAACATTTAAGGTACTTATATATGATCATGCACACACATTTTAAATACACATGAAAATATAATCTAACAACATTAAATGACAAAGTATTAAATAGTATTATAAATATTAAATATAAGGCATTCAAACCAACATGCACATCAATAGTTCTTTATGCATCAATAGAATTCCTTTACTACTGACTCTGGAGGCTTTGTGGATGGCAATGACTACTTTGAATTTATAAATGGAAATAAGAAAGTTATTAAATAACTAGGTTTTTGGAGTGTGGAGATTTTTGTTGTTTGCTTCCTGTGTTTCCAATGTGTCTCTGAATTGTTTTATTACCAGCCAGCTGGTTTTACACTTCTGTGGAGGATTCCTGTTGATTGATGATCCTGGTTGCTTCTTTTATTAAAGTTGAGGATGGTTATTTATTTCATGGCACTATTATTATTAAAACAGTAGATACTCAGATGGCTCTCACTTATTGGGTGGCTGTTACTTCATCTCAGGCGGAGTACTGGTATTTGGACAAGGTTTGAAGTTCTTTATATGTTCTGATAAAGCTATTAACACTGCATGACTGATTGATGAACTGACTCATAGATTGACTGATCAAAACTAAAACTGAACTGCTTGATAAAAATTGACTTTATACATAAGATGTGTTATCATTATGATATCCTCCAGCTATATCTGTTGCTGAAGTTCTTTCCTTGTTTCAATTGCATTCCTTTGAGATAATATTTTAATCCTATTGTTGGAGATATCAATTAGCAGCCATCCAACATATTGTTTTTACATTTTTGATTAGTAGCCATCGCTGTGTTTTTAAATATAATTTTCCTTTATTTCATTTTAACACACGCACATTTATGCAATGTTTATAATCGCACATATTTATTTTATTAACACGCATTCATCATTTACGCACATGTATATTTTATTCCAAACTCAACACTAGTTTTAAGATTACCTTTTTTTTCTTTAACTTAAATAAAAAGAGATTTATATTTTTAAATTTTAAGTTATATTTCAACTAATAATAATAAACTTTTTACTTCTTTTTATAAAACTTTTAGTTTGACTTTTCTAAAGGAAACCCCCCTCCCCTCTTTTAATTAATTAATTGTAACTTTTATTTTAAAAACTAATAATTGAAAACTATTTGACATTTTAATCTAACTGCAAACAAAAACTGTTAAACTTTTAAATACTATTCTCTTTTAATGAAAGATTTTTGTTTTTTTAGATAAAATTATTATGTGCCAACACAATATTGGTACAATATATATATATATATATATATATATATATATATATATATATATATATATATATATATATATATATTGCTTATTTAAATACTGTTTATTTTCTGGTTCATTACATATTCATTTTTTGCAATGAATCACACCTCTTTGATTTTGCAATTGTATTCATTTGTCTCTTCATGCATCATTTTAACAGAACTTGGATTAAAGCTATGACCATGTTCTTTTTCATGTTTGTAAAAGACTGATGTATTAGTGGCATCAGATTTTGTCTGTGATTTTTATATGTCAGAGAATGCTGCTTCATTTTTTGTTTTTAAGATTTGCCTTTATCTCATCATGATATATGTATGGACAATCCTTTTGACTGCACCCTAAAGCATAAACCATGTTGGGTCTGTATTACTCTTCTCTTAAGTGTTCAAGTCTCATATCCACAAGGAAGAACGGTAAAACACATTTATTAAAAATCATCCTTTTCAAACACATAAGCATATTTTCTTTTAAAATTAAGTTATTCCTAATAAAAGCATTCCATCCAAGTTTAATTCCATAATTAATTGCATCCCTTATGTTTCCATATGTAATAATAACTGACCATTTTATTTGTAGTTATCTTGTTCTAACTCATCATCTTTTGAGAAAATTCATTGAACATTACTTTAGTTTTTTAACATTTACCTTTAGTCCTACTTTGTTAATTTCATCTGATAACTCTCACAACATTTCCTGAAACTCTGAAGCATTATTTTCAAAAAACAACTACATCATCTGCAAAATCAAATGACTTAAATAATCTCCATATACTTTTACTCCTTTGGTTTTCCATTTTAATCCATAAAGTTCTTCTTGCAGCATGGTTGTAAAAAGTTTTGGAGATATGGAGTTACCCTGAGTCATACCCTTCTCAGTACTAATCTTTTTAGTATCATTATGCAATGTAATTGCTTCTATTAAATTTTTATAAATATTCTACAGAGTATGACAATATCCTGGGTCTACACCTTGATGATGATACAATGTTTACAGAATCAAATGCCTTTTCATAATCTACAAATGCAAAGCATACAACAACTCATATTCATTGGTCTTTTTTGTAACTTCTCTCAATACTTGGATATGATCTACTGTTTTTTTTTTTTGGTTGATTGAAATCCAGTATTCTCTGTATACAAGTTGTAATTAATTATCTTGGTAAAAATTTTGTATAAAACTTAAGATTGATAGATTTGTAATTTCTAATATCTTATTTATTACTTTTTTAAATATTAGTATTAATATTTCATTATTCCAATAATCTGGTACATCTTTAATATTTTGTATATAACTTTGCCGAAAAAAATATATTTCTTCACCTACTTCTGGTGCTTTTTTTCTTCTTTAATTTAATAGCATGTCTCACATTTAAAATTTTGGGCAATTCATAAGATATAATAGATGTAGGAGGTATTTTTTCTTTATTACCATATAATTTTTGATAGAACTATCCTATCTATTTCATGATGTATCTCTCTTTTTTTATTGATAGTTCCATCTATTGTTTCTTATTGTAGGTATAAGTCTCGTACCAGTACCAGAATGTTTTTTTACACTTATGAGACTTTTAATCTCTACAACAGCTTTCTTCTTTAGTTCACAATTATACTTTCTTATATCATTAACTATTCTTTTTTATACCATTTTTTACAAAATTTGAGATATTCAGTTCTTCTTAATGCATCATTTTTCTATAGGTATGTATGTTAGGCTATACACATAGATAAGTTTATTTTGCATTCCCTGTAATAAACAGAGGGGCAGATGGGTTCCTGGTATTTGATCTTATAAATAACTTGGGAACTGAGGTCAATTGGTAGGATTAAGAAGCTGATACATTGGAGGTGAAGTATGTATAGTGATTTGATGGGTGGGAGTGATAATTTCAGTAATGTGGTGAGTTATATTAGGTATATAAGAAAGGGACATCCACAGTTTAGGGTCAGTGCAAAATGGGAGGGTCATGTTTTATGATAGAAGTATTTGACAATTTGTAGAAGTAGACAATCTTTATCTCTGATGGTATGCAGTTCAGAAATGTATTTGCTGGTATTGCTTGCTTGTCTGATTCAAATGCATAAATGAAGGTTATGATGTAGAAATGCATTAAGATTCACAAGTCTGTGAGAGCATTATGTTAGAGAATCCATATGGATGAAACTGTCAACCTGTATTGGTTTAATAATCATTTTGTAATTTAATGTTGGAACTTTGCATTGTATGTGGAGGTCCAGGTATTTAATGCTCTTGAGGCTACGGTTAATGTGAGAGATGTGGTGTTATAGATTTCTTGCTGAATTTGAGAAATTACTGTTTAAAGTGCACTGATGAATATGTCATCAACATAATAAATATATAGTAGTGATGGGCATGAGGCATCATGTATTGGAATGATTCTTTTTTCCACAATATTCAGAAAAATGCTAGAAGTGACATCACTAATTGGTGATCCCATGTACCATCCATCTTCCATTTTGTAATATATATATATATACACACACACAATGTTATTATGAATCCATGTTAGAAACCTGTAATAAAATCTATTTTGTGGAGATTTTAGAATGTGCATTATAATGTTTGTTTGATTAATTGGATGGAAGTAGCATGAGGGATTGATTTTATTGTTTGGAAATGTCAAGTGAAATGGTGCAGTCTTGTTGATTTCTGTCATGCATTCTTATTTCTACACCTTAAAATGAGATCTTATGGTATATTTGCCAATGCTGAAAGAATCAAGCAGCCATTGGTTTATCATTTTAGTTGCTGTATAATAATAGGTGCCTTCAAAATCAATAATTAGGTACAAAGGGTGGGTGGTCATCTTTTTTATTTTGGAGAATAACCTGGGAGGGGGTAGTCACTGATGGATAAAACTGAAATATTTTTGTTTAAAGCATCTGGTGTTCCAATATTTGTGAAGGATTGATACTCTTTATCCCCCACTGACCCTAAACCTTGGATGTCTCTTTCTTACATACACCACTTTTTGTGTGAATATGATTAGAATTTAATGCAACTATCATTTTAATCCTAGAGTGTATTAATCTATAATCTATCTAATAGATTATAAGTGCTTGTGTGGAACTATAATTATATTCTGAATACTAACAATAATGTTTTGTTTTGAGTGTGGATCCATCCATTTTTATTTGTAGTGGTTTTTATTCCTAGTCAATGCATGTGTTTTTTATGGCTTCAATAATAACAAACTATTTGAGTTTACCATGCCAATTTCACTATTTTGAATAATTTTTGGCCATCTACAATATTTACCAACATGCACATTAAAGTCTCTATGAAGAAAAATTCAATATTTTAATGGCATTGTTGTAATAATGCTATCTAGCAATGAATAAAAGCTTTCCTTCTTTGCATTTTTTGAATCTAAGGTTGGGGCATAGGCACTGATAAAATGAGTTGTAGTATCATTTATATACAACAAGGAATTTCAATAACAGAAGATACTAAATTAGATTTTACAGCAAATTTAAACTATGCACTCTTGTTTTGCTGAATGATCTGTCTTTCCAAAAAAGCTTGTGTCCATTTATCTGTTATAGTAAACTTCCTATCTTTGAGAAGTGACTTTTGTTAACAGGAGCTATAACAATCTAGTTCTTTTGACATAAGTGCAGACTTTCTGTCTGGACTTGAAGAGCTTGCTTCAAGTAAAATTCACACATTCTATGTATCTCTATTTATAAAAATTAGATTTATATTTGTGATACAAAACTTTAATACTATCACTGCCTTTTCCTACACAACTTCTGATATTATTCTTACTATTCTTATAACTTATATTGCTGAAATGACCACCAAGTACAGTAACTGAGCTAGACAGTGTGAGACAAGTTGTTTTTATACCACATAATCTAGGCTTTTCCACTTCTACGGCATGAAGGTCCCTAAATAGGGTTGTATAAATACATAGTTTTTGCTAGCCAAACTCCTATCTTACTTAAATCCGATGTTAAACTGACTCATTTGTGATTCTATTGTCTGAAGGAAAGATCATAACTAAGGATTATCAGCCTATTTTGCCTACCCATGTTATTGCTAGAAAAAAGAAAGAAAAAGGGAATAGTGGAGTCAGAAATGCTGTGTTTATACTTACATGATGAAACACATAAATTCTTTCTTACTGTTATTATAAGAAGCTGTCTGATGGCATGGTGGTCTCATGTTAACCAATTCTATAATAGCTTAAGTGATGAAGAAAAAGAGTGAGATAGAATATATTGTTTGTATCACTAACAGTATCTAGCCTTTGAAAAACCAATATCCTTTTCTTCCAGACAGCAGGATTTCTTGGTCAGGCACTTTATTTGATATTTACAATTGGCCTTCATATCTAAAGACCACTATTCTACCCACCATCTGTACTGTTCATTGATAGCTGTAGCACAGCATCCCATATGTGATTCTACACTAGGATTTTATTTGACCATATTTGTTTTGAGCACAAAATTAATCAAATGAAAATTTAACAAAAAATGCCTACTGTCAAACATGAAAAATCTACTGTCAAAAATGCCTCCATTATTATTATTTTTTTTTGCAATTATAAGTTGAAGTATAACATTGGGAAGAGTAAACATTTTTTTTACTAAAATTTGGCTTATTCATACAATTTTTTGTGAAGAATATTTTTTTTTTCTATGGAAAATTATTTTTTAAAAAATTCTGAATGCTAAATAGAAATCGTTCATTATGATTATTTTTTTTTTGTTTGATTATATGCATAGTACATATTTATTTTTAAGATTCTTTATATTGTTGAAATTATGAAGTTATGCTTTTAATAAAATTTGTTTAAAATATATTAAAGTTTAATAGAGAATAAGTTCTTTCTAAATAAAAATAAAAAGCATGAAAAATAATTACCAAAATAGCCACAAGAAAACTGGTGAAAAAGCACCTTAAAAAGAATTAACTACCTATGTATACATACACAATATATGTACATGATTGTGTAAAAATAAATATATTAATGATTATACATAGCAATATAATTAATTTAAATATCTCTGTATTTGCAAAATTAAAGGGTTGTAAAGAAAACTTTGGCCAATGGACATCAGTTACATGTGTAACAGTCAAGTTTGTACATTCGCGTAACAGAATTCAGAATCCAAGCAAAAGAGACCGAAGCTGACTAGACTAGGACTGTAACATCCCGAGTCCGACCGCACTTCAACTCGTAAGCCAGGATTCCAAGACTCAAGACCCTACGAATGACAACCTTGAAATTACACGTAGTATACCTCTTTCCACACGGCCGACATAGGTCACGGAGAAGCAATAAGACTCTGATGAATAAAAGAAAGGTTCTTAATTGACTAAAATATTACTAAATTTAATTTAACTTAATGCATAGTTTTCACATATATAGACTATAAATAGTAATTAGAATTGGATTGAATTAGATCAATAACGAAACAGAGAACGAAATACATTAAATTAATTATATATATTTATTTACAATTGGCATGAAATTGATCAGTTTTACACATTTCAGCGTCGAATGTACAAACATTGGGTGGATAAGAGAACACATTCTCTTTTTATATACAATTCAAAATCACTTTACATAAGTAATCATTAAATTTCATAGAAGGGTTTAACATATGCCCATCTTATGAATTGTTTACAATTGATACATAATTAATCACTACGTTATGTCTATAAATCTCGATAAGCCAAATCCTATTACATTTGTGGCTGGTATATAAATAATTATATCGAACTTTGATCATGAATTCATTTACTAAAATATACAATATAATTTAATAACGAGCGCATAAACCAGCTCAAGTAATGATCGGTCGAACATGGCTTTCGAGAGAAAATTTTAGAATGCTGAAAGTGTTATGTTAAGGTGGGAGAGTTGGCTGCATAAGATTTTACCAATGCGCTATGGCACAGGTAAACAATAATAGGAAAAGTCGCTCTGTGGACGGATGAAATAACTTCAGGGTTTTTGCGACAAACGCTGATACCCTGTAACCGATCGCAATGCTGCAT
>JAQFVV010015378.1:0-16042 GCA_028023455.1 Epiperipatus broadwayi
ATATATATATATATATATATATATATATATATATATATTGTGCCCTTTTATATGGGTCACCATTTAAGTTTTGTGCTAATTTAGTAGAAAATTTTAAATTTAAGAAGTATTTGAAAAATGTGATGTTGACTTTGCTTGTGGTAATGTTACCATAAGTTTAATTAAAGCAATCTATGAGTGTTTGATATGTGAATTGTGTTGATATGGAGAAGATGTTTAGGATGATGATGATTATGATGTAATACTGCATTAATAAATTTAATAACAAATGTTTGAAGCTAAAGTATTTAAAAGATTAAGTTAAAATTAAATAAAGATATTTTTTAATTTGAAATATATGTTAGAAGTGAATAAAAATATTTTAAATTATAAGTACTTAAATTGAGATTAATATTTGATTTTAATCATATCAAATAATTATTTTAAAATCTATTATAATATCTTAAATATTTAAAAATATTTATTTTAAAATACTGCAATTGTTAGTTTATTTTTAGACAAGCGTTCTTGTGATAAAGAACAGATGTTATACACACACGCGTGGAAGTTGTCTAATAAAGTTGCATAACTATTTTACAAAATCATGTTATAAAATTTATAAATAATACGTGAGTTATCACGAGATAAAATAAAGATATTAATGTAAAATATTAAATTTGATTTTAAAAATATTGTCTTAAAAATATAACGTATTTAAAAAGATTTAGTTTATTTTAAATGATCTTATAGAAGTTAAGATTTAAATTAAGTGAGAAATAATATTTTAAAAGAATGTATAATAGATTTAAATAAACGATAAATATTGTTTTGAAAGAATTTGATAAAATATCAAAATATTAAATAAGTCATTATTTATTTTTAATATTGTGTTGGTAAATATGTAAATAAGAAAGTTTGATTGTTTAATCGAACCAATCAGATGTGGAGTCTCTTCCACTATAAAAGCTGGATTCAATTGTTGAGGGGGTCTCTCTACAATAAAACTTCTAAGTCGTTTGTGCTATTAAAAAATAGCCAAGTAAATTTATAAACGCTCTTAAAAATCAGTTGTAAAATCATAAGAGTGTTATTGAATAATTTATAATATTTTTAAAGTAATGAATATGCAGTAGGAACTTAATATTCCCTATTCATCTTCTCAATATCGAAACTCAATTTACGTACAAATAATCAATGGAAACATCACGTATCGGAGAAATTTATCAGAAACTTTATGCTGGAAAAGTAACAGACGCTGGATTAGTACATAAAACTACAAGATGGAGAAAAGTAGTATTTTGGATTATAAATAGTTTTCAAAAGTTAAATTACTATTGTCTATTACTAATAGATATTTTAAAGAAATATAAATATTTCTGTAAAAGAAAGTATTGTGACAAATTATAAAAGTAAAATATGTATCTTAAGGAAAGATATAAGAAGCGGTAGTAATTTTAAATAAATACTTGCCTTGTTAAGTCTTTATGCTTAAAAGACTAGATATTGATAATTTGAAAAGGCAAATATATTATAAGTATGAGTATTTTTAAAAATCGTAATATAGTAAAATTATTTTATTGAAGTTATCTAACGCTGGACGTTATAGATGAAGAAATTAATTCTTACCGGAGTATGGTATTTATAAATGCGCAAGTAATACATGGATATCCAAATCAAGTTAAACTAAGCCAAACCAAGTTAATTGAAAAATAATTAAATGACAATTTATCAATTATAAACTAAGTTGAAATAATAACTTTCAAATAATAATTGATGAAGAATTGGATCCAAAGAACTTATAAACTATTTTAATTTTATTTGTTTTCTTGTGGAACTTATTTTTTTTAAAAAAATAAACGTTATCATTTTTTATTATAAACTTTCAAGAAACACGTGATACAACGGAACAGGAAATAGTGTTTTATTGACTTTATACGTAGGATGTTTGTTAGAACTTTTATGGTAGAACAAAAGTCATCGCTGGAATCCGTAATATAAATTTTATTTTATTTATTTAACATAAAATTTAAAGTATTATTAAATTTTTAAAAAGTAGGTTAGGTACATTTATTAAATAGTAACTTAAAAATAATATAATAATTGATTACATAAACTTATTTTTATAATTAATACAACACGGAATATTCTAATGAATGTTATGAGTGAAAAGGTGAATGATTTTTATTTTATGAAGCTGCAAATTCCGAAGAATACTGGATAACAGAATGGACAATATTATTATTATGGTAAAAAATATTGTATAATGATTTTAATGAATTTAATATGTTTTATTTAGATCAACTGAATATTATGTTGTTGTAGAATGAATGGATAGATATTTTATGAAAACACATACATTATATTGGCAACGAACTTTATTAAAATATGCATAATTTTAATTTATAATATAAACATGATACAACATTACGTAAAAGCTTAGAAAATAATTATATGATTCTTTCGTAAATAATTTTGATATTTTTATTTATGCTTAGTATTAAAATGATGTTTATTATTTATCTAAGTAATTATTTTATTTTTGCAATTTAAAAAGAAAGATTTTAAAAGTCTATATTTTTGTGTATTTTGTTTATTGAATAAGTTAAGTTACGTTATGAGTAGGAGCCTATATTTAGATTGAAAATTTACTAAGTATAGACAATATAGTATGAGTAATTTGGATAATGAATATTTTATTTGAAGTTGATATTTGTTTTCCGGAAAATGTTTTAAATGAGTTTAGAATATGTTTGATAGATAGAAATTTATTAGAAAGGTTAGTAAAGCACATAGGGTAAAATAATGATTTTACACAGAAAGGAATCATAAAATTTATCTAATGTAATGTTTTATGAATTTAAAATTGATAAATGATTTAAATATTAATGTTTGAATAATACAGATATAGAATGCATATTTTATAAAACATATAACAAGAATTACATTAGGTGGAATATAATTATAGCCAATCATTCGTTTTACATTATAAAGAGATATTGATTTTATATACAGATATTAAGCCATGCTAGTAATAAAGTGAATACACGATAATACATTATAAATGATACTTAATTAATGTAGCTATTTAATTAGTAGAGCTACATTATGTACACATGCTACATAAATAGTCTTGACATATTGTTATTTGTAGTAATTAAAGTACAATTATTTATTTAAAAATCTAAGTTTACGAAAAACACACTATAATCATATTAATATAGCATTTGAAGGAATGTGTAATTCCTTATTAAGTACATAAATTAATAACAGTGTAAGCCTCTTATATTTGTATTCCTATTTATTTTATTTGTTGTCATAAATTTTAAATTGTACATAGTGTAAATAAATTTTATTTGAAGTTATTGTAAATAAATTTGTTAATTTGTTTTAAAAGTGTGTCGAGTTTCATTATTTTTCACCACAGCATTTTGACATCAGATGATTTGAAATAAACATAATATTTGCATAAAATGAATTTGTTATTATTACTTAGAATTGAATACCATATTTGCTTAACATTATTTTATAAGAATTGATTAACATGAACATAAATATTACAATGGTCATAAGATGATTATAATGCACATTATAAGAATATAATATTGTTTATTGCCACAGATTATTAAGTATAAGATTTTGATCTATTTTAAAATGAAGATACCATATGAAATAAAAGATATACATATAATTGTTTGTTCATTTAATGATTGATTATATTATAGAAATAAATGAGATTAAATTACACTCTAAGATTAGTATTATTTATTATTATTATTAAATAAGTTAGGTGTATTTAAGTTTGATATAAAATCCCACATCATACTTATTTACATGAGTTATTATTATTTTAAAACAACTTAGAAGAACCTGAGATTATTTAATTATATTTTAAGTTAAAGTTAGGAATTATTTTAGTATTATTAAAGATAATTTATTTCATTTAAAAGCCATAAGAATGCTATAGATGTAGTGGTAAAGTGATGGGGTAGTGATAGTATTCTTATGCCATTGAGACAGTATCTTGGGAGATATTGACTCAGTGTAAATCTGCTTATTACTTTGTAACTTTACTTTGCAGTCTCATAATTTTATAAATACTTATTTAATTAATATAATCTAGAACTATATTGATTTTGATGATTGATAATAAATTTAATTAAGATATGATAATATAAAAGTATATTAAAGATAGATATGCAAATTTTAATTAAGCAGAATAATGTAACTGAGCTAGTTGTATTTTAAACTATTTTATATATTAAGAAGTAAGGGTACAATATATATATATATATATATACACACACACACCTGGGTCTCATTTTATGTGGTAGATAGGTTCCTCAGAAAATGTGCACAAAAGAAGTCCCACAAAAATAGACTTAACTTACCTTGAAAAATGGGGGATACATACTCTAATTTTCCAAAATCACATAAAAGCAAAGCAACAACACAAAATTACTTTAAAATTGACATAAGAAAATAAAGAAATAAAATATGACTAATAAAAAATTTAAAATTTGAAAAAAAATTGATACAAGACAAACTTTTTTTACTCTTTTTATTAACTACAGTATTTAATTTTATTAAAACAATATTTTTTATGCATAATTTACAGTATTTTGAATTTTTTTATACATGTGCAGTATTTTAATCATTGTCACTATTTGACAATATGCAGGTTCATTTGTGAACTGGTAAGACATCAGATTCATCATAAGAGGAAATAGAACTAGTGCCAACTTTATTTTTTTAATTGCTCTTATAGTGGACTCACCCAAAATAAAATGTTTTCCAATCACTGTTGATCCTTCCCATTTCATTAAGCAATCTAAAATAGAAATTTTTGTTTACAAAGAAATTCATTTTCTTGGGTGTTTTTTTCCTCTCTATTAGGGTAAACTAAAAGTTTAAAACAAAAATAAGAACTTAGTCTTATGATAATAAAAAGATATCTAACCACCACTGTTGGGCAAAATTTAATTAAAACTAACAATTAAAAACTAAATTCTTATTTTTGTTTTTATTTTTTTAATTTTCAATTCTGTTTAAAAATCAAATTTCATTGTCTCACTTCACATTAGTTTCAGATCACATTACATAATTTTTAAATTGTTAATTACAATTAAAAATCAGCTTTTAATTTTTAATTGTCAAGTTTAATTGTGCCCACTGCTGTTACTCACCTTTTAAAAATAAACTTGCTGACACTAAATGATTAATTGATTACATATTCTTTTAAAAAAAAACAAAAGTAGAATGTGATTTAAAATGCAAAAAACAACAACTTGCATAGTATAGGCATCTATAATGTTTAAACAGATTTACATTATAATCTTGTAAAATTTAATGTGTGCATATAAAATGGGAAAATTCTGATTTTAAGTGAATTATGTACTTTTTTATTGCATAAAATCTATTACCGTACTATTATAGAGTGCTGAAAATATTGAAATTATTATATGAAAGTTGAATTGTGATAATGTGCTGTTAATTTAAATATGGTGTGTGATTTTACAACATTTATAATATTTAAAGTAATAGTGCATTATTGGAGCTCAACTTCTGATGTAATAATTTTTATTGCATAAAAGAAAACCACATTCAAAGATATTAAGAAGAACATGAATCACATAACTTCAAAATCACATTTAAAAAATCTGCATAAAATGAGTCCTAGGTGTGTGGGACATATTTTATTTTGCTTTGTTGTAGTTTTTAAAATTGATTTCTAAAATAGTTTGTAAAAGATATCATGTGATTCAAATCTGGGTGGGAATAGCATGTTAATTGACATTTGAAAAGGTATTAAAACAATAGCTATTTATTAAAATATATTCCAGTTTGAAAATAAACACTTAATTAACTTTGTAAATTATTTTACAAAAATTGTAGGTTTTAAAAAAAAAATATGCTTATTAAATTCAAAAAGCAAAAGGATGGGTTTTGACAAAATTGTTTTAAAATGTATAAATAGATTGAATAGTAATGTAATGGAGGAATTGCCATAGTACATTTTCCTAAAACCTTGTAAAAACAAAATATAGATTTATGATAACATCCTGCTAAAAATTAGCCAAAAGTCAGGGGTTATTTTATTTTTAAAATTATAAGGCATTATATATTAATGGCTTATTTTGTTGTAGAGCAAAATTATCTTGAAAATGTGTAATATAATTGAAGACTCGTATATATAGCTCACCTTTTCTATGTAAAAGAAACTATTTTTAAAGTTTGTAAACACTGTCTAAAAATTTCCACACAGGTTTGATATGTAAAATGTCTGAGTAGAAGAGGTAGGAATTGTTGCTCTTCAGGCCAGGAGAATGGTGATCTCCATCTCTATTCTGTGAGCCAAAACATCAAGCTGTGACTATGGTGGAAAAAATCCCTTAAAGAACATGGATGCTGATGTCACCTGCATGGATAGATATGCTACCTATCCTATAGATGATGATTGCTGTTCTGCTAATATCCAAGTATTGATGAAACCATCTGAACTGCTCTTACAGATTAATCAAAAGTAAAATCCCTACTTCACCACAAAGTGCTAAAATGAAATATAAGGGATCTATGTTTAGAGCTATAACTATTTTATAAATATTGAAAGTTCAAACTAAATTTCAATCTCTATAAAATCTTTAATTTTGTTTAAAATCTGAAATTGTGAATTTGTGGTTATTCTATCAAACTGTAATTAATCATTACTTTCAGGATAGTGATAATATCTATTACTGTCTTTATAAGTTTCTAGTTATTAAAATTTATTACCAATTCATGCCATAATGTGGCAATGCCATTCAAAATAGCAAGCATATTAAATATCTCAAATTTAGAGTGAAGATACTACTAATTCTATACTTAATTTAATAATTATGGAATAACATTTAATTATTCAAACCCTACTCCACTAATGCAAAATAATATGGCTTGGTTATAATCTTTAATTACCCAACAATTGTTATCATGGTTTATATTGTTATATGATATGGAGTCCAATTTATTCCTTAATAAGTAATTATTATAGTTATGGGCCAACCCTATGTTGTAAACTGTTATCTATGAATATTTATTGTAACAAATAAATGTAATTATAACTGTAGAAATATAGTATAACATACATTTTATAATTAATAATTAATCTTAATACTCCTTGAAATGCACATAGCCATTATTAAATTATGATTAATGATGTTGGTCAGACTATTTGTAAAACTGGAGTTAGTATCTGATTAAATCACTCCATTTTGTTATTGCATTAGCTTTCAATGCATGTTTAGAGATTGGCTAGTGTTGGCAACCCAGATATTTGCTGATTATTTCAAATGCAAACATAATTAGTTATGTTGATTCATTATATTGTTTGTGCATTGCTAATGTGAACATGGTGATATATATATATATATAATATTATGATTCGATGTCTGTATTTTTAAAGCAATATACGTAATTATATAACTGAATATTTGCAAATACAGTAACTAAATAATTAAAAATTTTATCCACTTAAGAGGGCTTTCCATTATCCCAGTAATCTGTGTCAACTAAAGCTTTGAAATGCTAACTTTCCCACAATTCCGTGATCTTAAGATTTGCTGCTTGCCTGTTAATTAAGTCATGTTTATATTTGTATATTAGCATAGTCTCCTTTATTTTTCTTTTATTGTTATTTTTTTCAATTTGCAATATTTTTACACTGTTAAAATTTAAGTCAAAACCATAAATACATGATTTATTGAGGTTGTAAAAAACAGATGCTGAAATATTAGTATCTACTATGCAATTTTGTTTCAATTTCTGAACACGGTTTAATAATAGCAAGTGTTCTTTAGTTCTTTTTTCCAATGTACATCTAGATTCCCCTATATATTTACTGCCACACCTACATATCCATTTATAAATGACACAATTATTATTTATAAATGAGGTTTTATCTTTGGAGTTATTTATTAATTTGTTAAACAAATTAATAAATAACTCCAAAGATGATAAACCCTCATTTATAAATAAAAATTGTGTCATTTATAAATTTACAAATTAATAAATAACTCCAAAGATAAAACCTCATTTATAAATAAAAATTGTGTCATTTATAAATGGATATGTTGGTGTGGCAGTAAATATATAGGGGAATCTAGATGTATGTTGGAAAAAAGAACTAAAGAACACTTGCTATTATTAAAACGTGTTCAGAAATCAAAACAAAATTGCATAGTAGATAATAATATTTCAGCATCTGTTTTTTATGACCATAATAAATCATGTATTTATGGTTTTGACTTCAATTTTAACAGTGTAAAAATATAGCAAATTGAAAAAAATAACAATAAAAGAAAAATAAAGGAGGCTATGCTAATATACAAATATAAACACGACTTAATTAACAGGCAAGCAGCAAACTTTAAGATCACAGAATTGTGGGAAAGTTAGCATTTCAAATCTTTAGTTGACACAGATTACTGGGATAATCGAAAGTGCTCCTAAGTGGATAAATTTTTTTAATTATTTAGTTACTGTATTTACAAATATTCAGTTATATAATTATATATATATATATATATATATATTCATATCTTGCTATTCTCTATGGATAAATGGCAAAGACTGGCCCAATTATGTTGGCTGCTAAGTTAATAGTAGACAGGGGCACTCTTAGGGGCCACATTGTTATGATATGAGCATGAAATAAAGAACTGATATAATTAAGCAGATGATCTGATGCTCAGATCCTGCTTCACAGCCCACATCCAATCTCCTACCACCCAACTGTATTCAAACCCACCTTTACGCATGTATATATATATATAGATAATAATAAATATTTCTTTTGGTTAGTATTATAACATAAATCACATTATCTCGTATGTATTTTAATTTAAAAATATTTTATTTAATAATATTCTCATGTATATACGGGCGTAAATAATAAATATCTATATATTTCAGTGTAGGAGATTGCAAATAAATTAATAGTTATATATATATATATATATAATCAAAACTACCCCAAATCTAAAATTAATATTATTTTTATTCTGGTCTGGTTTAATTTTAGATTTGGGGTAGTTTTGATTTTATATTGACTAGTTTAGCTTTATGCTTGTAATGTTTATATATATATATATATATATATATATATATATATATATATATATATATATATATATATATATATTGATATTTTAGGTCTAGTGTCCGAATATTCTAGCTCTCCACTGACGTGGGCCATAAGCCCGAAACCATGGTCTGGAGATAAGAGTGTTCTGGATAGAGATTTTAAATATTTCTCATAACCGCACTTGTTAATTTACGAGCTTGTTAGAGCTATTGGTACGCTCTCTATGTGCATTTTTGTAATTACAAGCTCATAAAAGTAATGTCATGTTATATATGACTTGCTTTATTAATTATTATAATTTTACCTTTAAGGCTTTGGCTATGCTGAGCCTATTAGAATATGGTAGATCTGAATATATTTCAGTCCCATATAGCTATTTAAGTTAGATAGCTGGATTTAAAGACATTTTCATGTCCGAAAAATTCAGAGTTTCTTCTTAAATATACGTTTGAAATAAGTGCTGGTTTTTTGAGTTGATATTTTAGGTCTAGTGTCCGAATATTCTAGCTCTCCACTGACGTGGGCCATAAGCCCGAAACCATGGTCTGGAGATAAGAGTGTTCTGGATAGAGATTTTAAATATTTCTCATAACCGCACTTGTTAATTTACGAGCTTGTTAGAGCTATTGGTACGCTCTCTATGTGCATTTTTGTAATTACAAGCTCATAAAAGTAATGTCATGTTATATATGACTTGCTTTATTAATTATTATAATTTTACCTTTAAGGCTTTGGCTATGCTGAGCCTATTAGAATATGGTAGATCTGAATATATTTCAGTCCCATATAGCTATTTAAGTTAGATAGCTGGATTTAAAGACATTTTCATGTCCGAAAAATTCAGAGTTTCTTCTTAAATATACGTTTGAAATAAGTGCTGGTTTTTTGAGTTGATATTTTAGGTCTAGTGTCCGAATATTCTAGCTCTCCACTGACGTGGGCCATAAGCCCGAAACCATGGTCTGGAGATAAGAGTGTTCTGGATAGAGATTTTAAATATTTCTCATAACCGCACTTGTTAATTTACGAGCTTGTTAGAGCTATTGGTACGCTCTCTATGTGCATTTTTGTAATTACAAGCTCATAAAAGTAATGTCATGTTATATATGACTTGCTTTATTAATTATTATAATTTTACCTTTAAGGCTTTGGCTATGCTGAGCCTATTAGAATATGGTAGATCTGAATATATTTCAGTCCCATATAGCTATTTAAGTTAGATAGCTGGATTTAAAGACATTTTCATGTCCGAAAAATTCAGAGTTTCTTCTTAAATATACGTTTGAAATAAGTGCTGGTTTTTTGAGTTGATATTTTAGGTCTAGTGTCCGAATATTCTAGCTCTCCACTGACGTGGGCCATAAGCCCGAAACCATGGTCTGGAGATAAGAGTGTTCTGGATAGAGATTTTAAATATTTCTCATAACCGCACTTGTTAATTTACGAGCTTGTTAGAGCTATTGGTACGCTCTCTATGTGCATTTTTGTAATTACAAGCTCATAAAAGTAATGTCATGTTATATATGACTTGCTTTATTAATTATTATAATTTTACCTTTAAGGCTTTGGCTATGCTGAGCCTATTAGAATATGGTAGATCTGAATATATTTCAGTCCCATATAGCTATTTAAGTTAGATAGCTGGATTTAAAGACATTTTCATGTCCGAAAAATTCAGAGTTTCTTCTTAAATATACGTTTGAAATAAGTGCGGGTTTTTTTTTTTGAGTTGATATTTTAGGTCTAGTGTCCGAATATTCTAGCTCTCCACTGACGTGGGCCATAAGCCCGAAACCATGGTCTGGAGATAAGAGTGTTCTGGATAGAGATTTTAAATATTTCTCATAACTGCACTTGTTAATTTACGAGCTTGTTAGAGCTATTGGTATGCTCTCTATGTGCATTTTTGTAATTACAAGCTCATAAAAGTAATGTCATGTTATATATGACTTGCTTTATTAATTATTATAATTTTACCTTTAAGGCTTTGGCTATGCTGAGCCTATTAGACGCTATGGTAGATCTGAATATATTTCAGTCCCATATAGCTATTTAAGTTAGATAGCTGGATTTAAAGACATTTTCATGTCCGAAAAATTCAGAGTTTCTTCTTAAATATACGTTTGAAATAAGTGCTGGTTTTTTGAGTTGATATTTTAGGTCTAGTGTCCGAATATTCTAGCTCTCCACTGACGTGGGCCATAAGCCCGAAACCATGGTCTGGAGATAAGAGTGTTCTGGATAGAGATTTTAAATATTTCTCATAACCGCACTTGTTAATTTACGAGCTTGTTAGAGCTATTGGTACGCTCTCTATGTGCATTTTTGTAATTACAAGCTCATAAAAGTAATGTCATGTTATATATGACTTGCTTTATTAATTATTATAATTTTACCTTTAAGGCTTTGGCTATGCTGAGCCTATTAGAATATGGTAGATCTGAATATATCGGAAGTCCCATATAGCTATTTAAGTTAGATAGCTGGATTTAAAGACATTTTCATGTCCGAAAAATTCAGAGTTTCTTCTTAAATATACGTTTGAAATAAGTGCTGGTTTTTTGAGTTGATATTTTAGGTCTAGTGTCCGAATATTCTAGCTCTCCACTGACGTGGGCCATAAGCCCGAAACCATGGTCTGGAGATAAGAGTGTTCTGGATAGAGATTTTAAATATTTCTCATAACCGCACTTGTTAATTTACGAGCTTGTTAGAGCTATTGGTACGCTCTCTATGTGCATTTTTGTAATTACAAGCTCATAAAAGTAATGTCATGTTATATATGACTTGCTTTATTAATTATTATAATTTTACCTTTAAGGCTTTGGCTATGCTGAGCCTATTAGAATATGGTAGATCTGAATATATTTCAGTCCCATATAGCTATTTAAGTTAGATAGCTGGATTTAAAGACATTTTCATGTCCGAAAAATTCAGAGTTTCTTCTTAAATATACGTTTGAAATAAGTGCTGGTTTTTTGAGTTGATATTTTAGGTCTAGTGTCCGAATATTCTATCTCTCCACTGACGTGGGCCATAAGCCCGAAACCATGGTCTGGAGATAAGAGTGTTCTGGATAGAGATTTTAAATATTTCTCATAACCGCACTTGTTAATTTACGAGCTTGTTAGAGCTATTGGTACGCTCTCTATGTGCATTTTTGTAATTACAAGCTCATAAAAGTAATGTCATGTTATATATGACTTGCTTTATTAATTATTATAATTTTACCTTTAAGGCTTTGGCTATGCTGAGCCTATTAGAATATGGTAGATCTGAATATATTTCAGTCCCATATAGCTATTTAAGTTAGATAGCTGGATTTAAAGACATTTTCATGTCCGAAAAATTCAGAGTTTCTTCTTAAATATACGTTTGAAATAAGTGCTGGTTTTTTTTTTTTGAGTTGATATTTTAGGTCTAGTGTCCGAATATTCTAGCTCTCCACTGACGTGGGCCATAAGCCCGAAACCATGGTCTGGAGATAAGAGTGTTCTGGATAGAGATTTTAAATATTTCTCATAACCGCACTTGTTAATTTACGAGCTTGTTAGAGCTATTGGTACGCTCTCTATGTGCATTTTTGTAATTACAAGCTCATAAAAGTAATGTCATGTTATATATGACTTGCTTTATTAATTATTATAATTTTACCTTTAAGGCTTTGGCTATGCTGAGCCTATTAGAATATGGTAGATCTGAATATATTTCAGTCCCATATAGCTATTTAAGTTAGATAGCTGGATTTAAAGACATTTTCATGTCCGAAAAATTCAGAGTTTCTTCTTAAATATACGTTTGAAATAAGTGCTGGTTTTTTGAGTTGATATTTTAGGTCTAGTGTCCGAATATTCTAGCTCTCCACTGACGTGGGCCATAAGCCCGAAACCATGGTCTGGAGATAAGAGTGTTCTGGATAGAGATTTTAAATATTTCTCATAACCGCACTTGTTAATTTACTGAGCTTGTTAGAGCTATTGGTACGCTCTCTATGTGCATTTTTGTAATTACAAGCTCATAAAAGTAATGTCATGTTATATATGACTTGCTTTATTAATTATTATAATTTTACCTTTAAGGCTTTGGCTATGCTGAGCCTATTAGAATATGGTAGATCTGAATATATTTCAGTCCCATATAGCTATTTAAGTTAGATAGCTGGATTTAAAGACATTTTCATGTCCGAAAAATTCAGAGTTTCTTCTTAAATATACGTTTGAAATAAGTGCTGGTTTTTTGAGTTGATATTTTAGGTCTAGTGTCCGAATATTCTAGCTCTCCACTGACGTGGGCCATAAGCCCGAAACCATGGTCTGGAGATAAGAGTGTTCTGGATAGAGATTTTAAATATTTCTCATAACCGCACTTGTTAATTTACGAGCTTGTTAGAGCTATTGGTACGCTCTCTATGTGCATTTTTGTAATTACAAGCTCATAAAAGTAATGTCATGTTATATATGACTTGCTTTATTAATTATTATAATTTTACCTTTAAGGCTTTGGCTATGCTGAGCCTATTAGAATATGGTAGATCTGAATATATTTCAGTCCCATATAGCTATTTAAGTTAGATAGCTGGATTTAAAGACATTTTCATGTCCGAAAAATTCAGAGTTTCTTCTTAAATATACGTTTGAAATAAGTGCTGGGTTTTTGAGTTGATATTTTAGGTCTAGTGTCCGAATATTCTAGCTCTCCACTGACGTGGGCCATAAGCCCGAAACCATGGTCTGGAGATAAGAGTGTTCTGGATAGAGATTTTAAATATTTCTCATAACTGCACTTGTTAATTTACGAGCTTGTTAGAGCTATTGGTACGCTCTCTATGTGCATTTTTGTAATTACAAGCTCATAAAAGTAATGTCATGTTATATATGACTTGCTTTATTAATTATTATAATTTTACCTTTAAGGCTTTGGCTATGCTGAGCCTATTAGAATATGGTAGATCTGAATATATTTCAGTCCCATATAGCTATTTAAGTTAGATAGCTGGATTTAAAGACATTTTCATGTCCGAAAAATTCAGAGTTTCTTCTTAAATATACGTTTGAAATAAGTGCTGGTTTTTTGAGTTGATATTTTAGGTCTAGTGTCCGAATATTCTAGCTCTCCACTGACGTGGGCCATAAGCCCGAAACCATGGTCTGGAGATAAGAGTGTTCTGGATAGAGATTTTAAATATTTCTCATAACCGCACTTGTTAATTTACGAGCTTGTTAGAGCTATTGGTACGCTCTCTATGTGCATTTTTGTAATTACAAGCTCATAAAAGTAATGTCATGTTATATATGACTTGCTTTATTAATTATTATAATTTTACCTTTAAGGCTTTGGCTATGCTGAGCCTATTAGAATATGGTAGATCTGAATATATTTCAGTCCCATATAGCTATTTAAGTTAGATAGCTGGATTTAAAGACATTTTCATGTCCGAAAAATTCAGAGTTTCTTCTTAAATATACGTTTGAAATAAGTGCTGGTTTTTTGAGTTGATATTTTAGGTCTAGTGTCCGAATATTCTAGCTCTCCACTGACGTGGGCCATAAGCCCAAAACCATGGTCTGGAGATAAGAGTGTTCTGGATAGAGATTTTAAATATTTCTCATAACCGCACTTGTTAATTACGTGAGCTTGTTAGAGCTATTGGTACGCTCTCTATGTGCATTTTTGTAATTACAAGCTCATAAAAGTAATGTCATGTTATATATGACTTGCTTTATTAATTATTATAATTTTACCTTTAAGGCTTTGGCTATGCTGAGCCTATTAGAATATGGTAGATCTGAATATATTTCAGTCCCATATAGCTATTTAAGTTAGATAGCTGGATTTAAAGACATTTTCATGTCCGAAAAATTCAGAGTTTCTTCTTAAATATACGTTTGAAATAAGTGCTGGTTTTTTGAGTTGATATTTTAGGTCTAGTGTCCGAATATTCTAGCTCTCCACTGACGTGGGCCATAAGCCCGAAACCATGGTCTGGAGATAAGAGTGTTCTGGATAGAGATTTTAAATATTTCTCATAACCGCACTTGTTAATTTACGAGCTTGTTAGAGCTATTGGTACGCTCTCTATGTGCATTTTTGTAATTACAAGCTCATAAAAGTAATGTCATGTTATATATGACTTGCTTTATTAATTATTATAATTTTACCTTTAAGGCTTTGGCTATGCTGAGCCTATTAGAATATGGTAGATCTGAATATATTTCAGTCCCATATAGCTATTTAAGTTAGATAGCTGGATTTAAAGACATTTTCATGTCCGAAAAATTCAGAGTTTCTTCTTAAATATACGTTTGAAATAAGTGCTGGTTTTTTGAGTTGATATTTTAGGTCTAGTGTCCGAATATTCTAGCTCTCCACTGACGTGGGCCATAAGCCCGAAACCATGGTCTGGAGATAAGAGTGTTCTGGATAGAGATTTTAAATATTTCTCATAACCGCACTTGTTAATTTACGAGCTTGTTAGAGCTATTGGTATGCTCTCTATGTGCATTTTTGTAATTACAAGCTCATAAAAGTAATGTCATGTTATATATGACTTGCTTTATTAATTATTATAATTTTACCTTTAAGGCTTTGGCTATGCTGAGCCTATTAGAATATGGTATATCTGAATATATTTCAGTCCCATATAGCTATTTAAGTTAGATAGCTGGATTTAAAGACATTTTCATGTCCGAAAAATTCAGAGTTTCTTCTTAAATATACGTTTGAAATAAGTGCTGGTTTTTTGAGTTGATATTTTAGGTCTAGTGTCCGAATATTCTAGCTCTCCACTGACGTGGGCCATAAGCCCGAAACCATGGTCTGGAGATAAGAGTGTTCTGGATAGAGATTTTAAATATTTCTCATAACCGCACTTGTTAATTTACTGAGCTTGTTAGAGCTATTGGTACGCTCTCTATGTGCATATATATATATATATATATATATATATAT
>JAQFVV010015379.1:0-16024 GCA_028023455.1 Epiperipatus broadwayi
GAATTGAAGCCTGTCCATTAAAATATGAAGATTTGCTATCTTAATATAAACTGAGCACTGATTATATATATATGGGAGATGATAATCTGAACCAACTGATGAGTGCTGGTTTAGCATGAAATACGTATATTGGTGATTATTTATCTTTTCTACATGTATGTGGTCATGTGTATCAGTTGTATGAGATAGTGTGGATAGTTGAAGGGTGCTTGAAAATCTGAGTTCAAATCCTCTATACTTATATTTAAAATAGAAGCATTTTATCATTAAGGATGTCATTTTTATTTTAATGTTTAAGAAAAGGATCCTATTTGGCCTCACTTTGTCAATTCATGAGTTAATTAAACTTCTTATGAAGTCCTAAGCAGTAAATCATACACTTATTTCTAATTTTTATTATAAAAGAGCAAATAATTAAAAAAAATTCATTCAAAATGATGATCATATAGCAAATTTAAAAACTAAAACATAATTTTGGAACTAAAAATGTTGTCAATTTCTGCACTATACACTTTTTTTATTGCACAAAATTTTATTTTCAAAAATAATAAATTATTTTGTTAATATATTATATGAATGATATGCAAGCACACATGTGCGCACCCACACGCAAATATATTTATATATACACACATAATCATAATGGGAAAGGAAAACAATTAATTACAATGCTGTATTGTTATTACAAATTTATAATAATATATGTGTTCAAGTGTATCAGTGTTATGAGATAGTGTGGAGAGTGGTGGGTCGTGTGAAAATCTGTGCTCATATACCCTATATATAATAATCTAAGATCTCAAATTTGTATTTTTTAATGCTCTTTTCATTTGTCAATATATATGTATATATATATATTATACCCTTTCTCTATATCGCATCGGGTCTGGCCCCTCTCTAAAATTGGACCGCCACAATTATGCCCTATGTTGTGTAACTACGTACACCTCGAGCCCACCACGTTACGCCACAATCTACCCTTTTCACCCTACGTGTAATTACGTATATATGTGTAGCTTATGTGTACTCCACTTTCCCCAAAATAAATAATATAACATAGTGAAAATTGCCTCCCCGGGTTCTAGCTCTAATAATTAATGATATATTTAATTAAATGTGTTACTAGCTCAGGTTTCTTAAAAATTAACTTAGGTTCTGTTTTAGATTAACTCAAATAACTATTCTATAATTCATGAGATTAGAAGTGGAAATAAGGTGACAAAGTAGATTGCATTGAGATAATATCCCATAGGATACCACCTCAATGGCATAAGAACACTATCCCCCCTTTTACTACTGTTACATATAATAACTACATAGTATTCTTATGACTTCTGCAACTTCCAATCACTAAACTCATTTAACAATTAAAGTATTAATTTTTTATCTATCATTACAATAATAGTAATTATCTAGCTCAGATAAAATAATCTCAGGTTCTTAAATTTATTCAATGTTAAATTAAAATAAAGTAGCAAAATATGATAAGGGATTTTGTGTCATAATTCACTACTCTGAAGTTAGATTAATAATAAAACAATAAGAATAATAATCACAATCTTCATTGTTTAATCCAACTAATACGGCTTTTCTTTTATCGCAAATTTATAACCATAATAAATTAGTTAATAATTCAATATCCTCCCTTTGTTTATCTTTTTCCTTACATAATAAAATAATTAGTAAGTGGCAGTGTTTAAATAATCTGATAAATGAAGCAAGTGGCAACTAACAGCATACAATTTAGCAAATTATTATGACAATGGATTTATGACCAATAACGCAATGCAATTTTATCATTATTCAATTACAAAAACACCAATAAACATTTAAGATTAAATATGCTTTTCTATTTATATTTTGTGCAAAACAATTATATATTTAGTTTAATGATGGTAAACATATCCTATGAATTCATGCAATGATGTAGAGAAAACAAAACTCAGACACAAGTTTTAATAAACAAATTTCAGAATTTTATTAACAACAATCAAAATTAAGATAAAACAAACAAATCTATTTACATTTATTTACAAGGGATATCCTCCTTTCTTTTAACACTACAAAAATTAAATTATACATTTTTAGATTTCTTTTATAGTTGATTAAAATTATTATATCCTTTATAAGTTATTTATTTATTTCTAATTAGGTTTATTATATTACTTAGTTTAACTATTATATGGGTAATACTATTCTTTATCTTTTAATATTAAAAATTACAGTATTTTAAGTTATATATGTGGATAAATATCCTTTATAAACATTATAAATTTACAATCAATATGGTTTTTCCTCTTAAAAAAAAATACATTTTCCTTTAACTCTATATAAGTCGCTCTACATATTGTTCAAATATTATTACTATTTATTACGTTTGTTATCTAATGCTCATAAACTCTAATACATTTTTTTTCATAAGCCATACTCATGTATAATGCCATAACATGAGCTTAATTATTTCCTGTTTTAGTTTAACATATATTATAATCATCGAATGTTATTATATTCTTTAAATATGCAATACTTATATTTTAAATATAAACAACAATAAGAAAACGTTAAATCATTTTTTAATATTTTTGTATATTTCTACTTAGATATATTTTTATAAAGTTATAGTTCATTTCTTGAAAAATTAACATAATTCTCTGACTCCTTCCTTTCTTAGGATATCTGCATCTTTCTTTCAATAATTATAATCTACTCTTTGTTAATACCTAACTATTCTTATTTCAAATAACAGCATGACATACATTCTAAAATTATCTAATGTTTCTTTTCAATAGACTTATCAAATAATGATGTAGTTGCAAGAAATACAGATAAAGATAGCGAAAGATGTATAGGATATGGGGAAGATAGATAGATAACTTATTAAAATATATACTTCAAAATGTATGGAACAGTGTGGATAGGGCCGACATTCCTTGTCTGATAACCCTGACGATAAGCATGATGTGGCAGCTATTTATTCAGCTTTACCAAACATCTAATACGATTCACAAGAAAGATAAAAATAACACTGTCCATGACAACATGTATAACAGTCGTAGGGCTTTGTTAACTATGCTGATTACCGTCTAAAACTACTTATAATTCCATTCCCTGTAGCATCCTAGTTTTTAATACATCATCTTGGTTTCCAAATCTCCATGTACTACCAAGTCACTATCCAAACCATCTCTCAAGATTTTCACTGTATCCAACATCGATAAAACTAACTACCTTTTAAAACAATAAACAAAATTCACTAATATAAAAACATTCCCCTATTCTATAAGAACAATTTGCCTTGCTTTATTACACTGTAGGTTCGACATTTACGTTTTTATTAAATAACACTTAAATATCCTAATCGGAAAATTAACCGAAAATATAACATAACCATTGGTTATATTGCTATATTAATAATACATTAAATGATTATCGTATGCATATTTTTAAAAAATCTAATTACATCTCAAAGTGTTTTAGAGTGTTGTTTTTTCAAAATGCGTTTTACAATAATTATAACAATAAAATTTTGCATTACATTCATTCGGTTCACTGCTGATCTAAATAAATAAAACATACATTATATTATTAATAACCATAAAAATGTACCAAAATAATCTTTTACCTTCCTATTAGAGTTCGTAGTGGTTTTCTTTCTCCTCGAGCATCGCAAACATACAAAATTTCCACACACATACAATTTTATTTAAACATTCAAAATCAAAAAACATATTATTTTATATAATGTTATACTGCAAATTAATGTATTTGTTTCCCTATTGCTATCTAAACTCAATGTTTAACTTAGATTAATAAAGAAAATAATTTAAACCATAATCACATATGTTTCTGGCGGTAAATCTTGGTTAGTCCACTAATATTTATTATTTCTTCTTTGTCCGAATGTTCTCCTTTCTGATTATTAAAGTTTTAAAATAAATTAGTTCATTTAGTTAACTGTTTAGACGATCTCTAGTTTCAAGGTTTAATTCAAAATTATTAAAATATTTATTTAGTTATCCCACGAAGTTTTTAATGTTCAGGCGAATATTACCTCGGCGCGTTGATGCATCTTTATTTCTATCAGAACTACAAGTATTTATATCATTACGGTACCAAATTGCGTTTTTCCATGGATCCAATATTTTATATTTATTTCTCTGTAAACTATTTTTTTTTTCTTCTTCTTCAGGCAAGTAATTTCCTTGGTAATTTTACTTTATTCATTATTATTTTATATACGACATTTTTGATCTTTAACTATTTCTAGAGTAATTGCTCAGGTCATCTTAAAGAAAACAATTTATAAAATTTCTTTTTGTCCATTTATTCTTACACGAATAATATTTATTTTTATTTTTCATTATATTCATTAACTTTGCGCACAATGTCCTTTCATTAATTTTACACGCCCTAAAGCAGTTTTCGTAGTAATATGCTATACAAACTATATCAATGAACAACGTTAACATTTTTTGAAATATTACAAAATTTATAACTTGGTTTTAGGAATCCATCCATTTTTTATTGAAAATTCAGATTATATTTTAATAGAATCCACTGGCAGGTTACTGTGGAGTTAGTGAAACATTATTATGAGCACTTTTTTTTTAATTTTTTATTCTTAGATTCGCTTCGAAAGATTTTAAAATGTTAGTTAGTTTCTTTCAAAGATATTTATTAAAAATTCCAATAAAATTGACCAATAATTGAAGAAAGAAAGAAATTTTAAAGAGCTTAAAATTTTACCTCTGCTCTGGAGTCAACACATTTTTGTTCTCCTCGTTTATATAATTAGTTGGCATGATTTTTATTGTCTGCCAAAATCTATCTTTTTATTGGTCAATTCCTACTTGGATTCTATAAACATTTTCTAAAGTTTAAAAATTGTGACGTAATAGACCTAAATATTAACCTATTATTATTTTTAAATTAATTATTATCTATCACAATTCAATTACTTTTAAAACAATTTTGAAACAATAATTAATAAAGATGTATAATCTTATTTTTTATTATAATGTGTGGCAATTCCATCCAGCTCTATAATATACTATTTAAATATTTTAATTATTTGTATTAATTTAAACTGGTGCTTATACATAAAATATTCCAGACAGTCACATAGACATTTCCGGTGTTTAGTCTATTTTTATCTGTCTTAATAAATTTGCTACTTATATTATTTAAAATGATTATATAAAATTTTGAAAAATAATTTAGAAAAATATAGAACTAGATGCAATCCCCACCATCACAATACTGATTATTAAATATATTACATTAACCTTTTATTGCCCATTTACAATTTATAATATTAAATACTATATAATATTAATTTTAAAATTTTTTAGTAATTGACCATTTATAATCATAATTGACCTATAGAAAAGGGCACAATATATATTCATTATAAAAAATCATCAAAATTGGAAAATAAAGTTATTGTTATATGGTTACACAAACATGTCAAGTGCATGCTAAAATAAAGATTTTTTTTCCTCCAGCTAATTATTTTAGACAGCGAAAAAAATATTTTAAATATATGAGTGAAGAAGTGTTGAAATCACTATTTGGAAAGAAGCAAAAAATGTTTGTTAAAAAGAAACAAAACAAAAAAAAAAGTTGCACATTTTGGCTAATAAAAAAATTACTGGAGCATATTTTTATTAATTATTACATTTTAATATAATTTTGACATAAATTATTTTAAATTGTATCTTTTATTATGATAAGCTGCCTATAACTGCTACTTCAATCTTTTTATATGAATATCATTCATTGCCTTGAATAATTTAAAATGTTTGAAATTAAAACTATATCGGAATCTCAAATCCATTATTTTTTAAAAGATGAAAAGAAAAAAAGATATACTCTTACAGAAAATCCATAATATCAAAAATCATTAAAAATTATAGATGAAAACAATTTAATGTTGCTGTTTTTTTTATTAAATAAATATTTATAAAGTACAACATAACTGTTAGAATAAAATACATTTTAGATTTTATAATTCAAAATATTTTATTCTATTATTTGAAAGTTGTGTAAATATATATACTGCATGCACTTCTAAAATCACAAGAATTACATATGTATAAAAATATGGAATTAATAGTAAATATAGTGATTAGATATTGATATATCATTTATATTTAAATGTGTAACAATATTGATTTAATTAAGTAACTAAATAACATACTATAATGAAAATATTTTTAAAATTATAATCCAAAATTTTATATATCTAAAGAAAATTTAAAAATATTATTTACTAAAAAAAAATAAACAGTTTGGATGATATTTGTTGATGAAAATTTTAATTTTTCAAATGCACTGAAGCCATCATATGTGCTACATCATTATTCATTGCTTCAATTATGTGTTCTTCAAAAAAGAAGTGTAAATAAACAAAAAATAAAAGTATTCAAAATCATACATTTATTATATTTCATTTCTCTGGGTTTGAGCTCTATATATGATCACATTTATTAATAATATTTTTTTAGGTTAACTTTACAAGTGGTTTAACAGAATTATTTTGTCTTTTGGCCAGTTTGCTCCCTGGTGAATTTTTTTTACGTTAAAATGTGTGTAAAATGGTATATTTTATTACAATTTTTTTTTCCGAAAACTAAAAGTGAACATTCAAAATTTTCACTCTTACAATAGACATAAGCTCCATCCTGACATGTTCAGCCATTGTCTGTTTTCAAGGCTGTAAAACATTCAGTGTTTATGACATTGTAGTTTCCAATGATGCAAAAACATGTTTATTTGCAAATTTATTATGGTTTTAGATATTTTTTAAAAAAATAATTAGCAGTATATTTATTAGATATCAAGAAATATAAATTATTAATTTATTTTGACTTGAAATACTTTATTTTCAAAAATAGAACATTATATTAGCATCTAACCTAAATATGGCCTGAAGTAAATTAGAAGACTAGCTTTGACATAAACAATCTACTTTATATTTATGAGTAAGAAAATATCACAATTTTGCAATAAATATTCAAAAAATTTAAACTTTCAAAGCATAATTTATTAGATATAAGAGAAATAAATAATTATTCATTTCAGTGTTTAAAAATAATAAGAATTAAAAAAAATTTCATTGATTTTATAAACTGAAAATAATCTTTCTAGAAACAATGACATGTAAAGTGTTTGTTTTGATTGTGATCTCATTTTTTTAATATTTACAGAAACAAAATGTGAACATTTAAAATTTATTTCAGTAGTAAACAAAAATATCTATCAAATGAAGTCAAATTTATTATTTTTTGAAAAGTAATAATTATCATATATTTTATGTTGGTGTGTGAGACAAAGAAAAACGTCAGAAAATGCTGAAATGTGAGAGGCATTGTGCTGCATTTTGGAATGATTAAGCTGAAAGCACATATATTTTATTAATAACATTTATGTAGCACAATATTAATGCAATAAAATATTCTCTAAGCATAAAGCTAAAAGTTTTATGAAATTTAATACAATTCATTTTCTTTCTTGAGCAATAAAATAGGGACTGTAAAACATCCTTTTATTGCATCAAAATGTTTAAAGTTTGAAGAATTTAACCCTGAATATGAAATAGCTAATAATAAGTGGGAGTGACTTTATAAAAACTGATATAGATTTAAATATATTAAACAACCAGAAAGGCTATTATTGCCTATGATGACAAGATTTTATTAACATTTTCTTAAAAGAAAAAAGTTACTGATGAAAAAGGATAATGTCCAGAATGTGGTTTATTGCAATAAAACTCTAATACTTTACATTTGTCTGAAGGTTTGTAATGATGGTATATTATTAGAAGTGATATGTTGGATTATTTCCATCATTTATGAGTGAATGTTGAATGTATAGACAATTTTAAATTTTATTTAAAATTTCCAAGTACAAACAACTTGTTAGTAATAACACACAAATAGACAATGCAGGTTAGTAATTATATGTTTTGAGTAGTAGTATTCTCCATTCTTCAGCTGATGCTGGCCTATATGCACAGTGACAATATTTGCTTAGAAGTTGAACTTGCACCTTTAGATTCTTGAATACCGAATTTAAGGCAATTGCTCTACTAACTGAGAATAGCTTGGTTGATAAAGTATTTGCACCTTTAGATTCTTGAATATTGAATTAAAGGCAATTGCTCTTAGCTCAGTTAGTAGAGCATTTGCCTTAAATTTGATGTTCAAGAATCTAAAGGTGCAAGTTCAACTTCTAAGCAAATATTGTCACTGTGCATATAGACCAGCAACATTTGAAAAAGAGTGGAAAATAATACTACTCGAAACATTATGTAATTACTAATCTGTGTTGTCTATTTGTATGTTATTACTAACAAGTTGTTTGTATTTGGAAAGTTTAAACTTTATTTTAACATTTTCTACACATTTAACATTCACTCATAAATGATGGAAATAGTCTAACATGTCACATCTCTAATACTTTACTATTTATTTTATTAAAAAAGATAAAGTTTTTTATTTTTATTTTTTGAATAAATATAAATGGCCTCCCTTAACTTATTATTAATAACAATATTCATATTTTATAAAAAAAATGTTTATATTATAAGTTTAGTTTATGTATGCTTACTTTACACATAACATCTATGATGTATACATATATTGAATTAAATATTTATATGGATTTTGATTATATAGATATGAGGAGATAATATCCATTAAATAGAAAAACACTTTAACTTTTGATGTTACTAAAAAACTATCAATTACTTCTAATTGACAATTTCTGAGGTGAAGCAAATTTTTCTCATAATAGAGCTCTTGGTCTTTTTTTATTTTAAATCCAAGTTCTTATATGGATTTAAACCCAGAAAGCTATTTATTATATATGTGAGAATGTGAAAGAATAACATCTTTTTTAATATTCTGCAAGGAATATTTTTAACTTCTCCAGAGAGGTGTATATGTTGAATTAAATATTTATATAGATTTTTATTATATAGATATGATGAGATAATATCCCTTAAATAGGGAAATACATATATTTTGATGTTACTAAAAAAACCATCAATTAAAACTAATTGACAATTCCTGAGACAAAGCATGATTTTCTCATAACAATTCTTTTGTTGGGGGATCCTCTTTTACTTTAAATTCAAGTTCTTTTATGAATTTAAAGTTGGGTACTTGCCAATAGAACAATAAATAATTCTATAATCAATTTTAAAAGTACATTTAAACAAATTATTGCCAATTCTTCAAAATTAATATTTTTAAATTAAACAGTTGAATTCCTTTTTAAATTATTATTTAACAAAATCAATTTTTATTTATAAAAAGAGTCTCTAATGTTTTTAAATAATAACTTAATATTTTAAAATATTAATGACATCACACTTCTAAATTAATAAAATTTATTTTCTAGACATTCATTTAATCTACACTCCAATGAAATATATTCTGAAGTAATATACTATTTCATTAACCTCTCTTTTACAAAAATAAATTTTATTACATTTAACAATTATAATGTTTGTGTAAAAAAAATATTCTGACTTTTTATTTATAAATTATAAACTCTAGTAAGAATTTGAGTTAACATTTAATATCATATTAACTTTTTAACTCAAATACATAATAATTAAATAAAATATTTATCCCTATTATTTAAAATTATAAATGAACTAAATATAGACATTTATGTATATTCGAAAAAATAATAATTAGAAAGTATAGGTTTTCTAATTTTAATAAAAAAATAAATATTGGTGATAACTTTTAGAATTTAGAGTTCCTTTAATTCCCCTAAAATTTCCAATAATACAAACCATTTCATTTAGTTTATTAATCACCAAAAAGATTAATTTCAGGAATAAATACCTATTTATATTTTTAGGTTTAAACTGAACATATTTTCCATATGAATCAACATTTGCATTACACTAGTTTATCTATTTATTCTTATAATATTTATTTTCTTTATTCCAAAGAAATATAGTACCCTGATACCATATAAAACCAATCTTCTTATAATCACTACTACATACTATATATTTCATTTAATACAGTAATTCTAAACACGATCCATTAATAACTGCTGAGATATAATAATTATTTGAAAATCAAGTGGTGTTGTTTGTTGGCATTATCATTACATATAACCAATTTCTGAATAATAAATCCTATTTATTCCAAGGATAAATAAATGATGGCAGTCTGATGTTACATAGTTTGTAATTTCATTTAAATTTCAGTATTGCATTTTAAAACAATGTAAATTATATATTATTTCTTTTTCTTAACTTCAATGAATTAGATAATAAATGAAAATTGAATTGTTCAGAATAAATTTTATAGTCACTAGTCAGTACATGTTTTGCAAGTTTTATTGATACATGAGAAACATCATTATTTCATCCTCTCACTTTCATTTTTTTAAATATTTCACCTGTTCCTCTTTCATACTGAAACTAGTTATGTACAAATGATTTTATTTTTATTAGCTTTATTATTTCTCAAATAATTGCTATATTACAGCAGTCATTAATGAATCCATGTTCCTGACAGAAAATTTCTCCTTGTAGGTAATTTTTTGTTGTTGTTTTCAATTTAAAACAGTTTAATTGATAATATTTAAAGACTTCATAACTAAAAGTTACACATTTTATCATGAATAGATAAGATAGATTTGAATTTAAATTCACTGCAAGCATTTCTGTACCATTTTTGTGCATCATCTTCATTATTTAATCCAGTCTATTATATTTGTAATCCTGCCATTATTACAATATAATAATTTTAATAACTAAAAAAATGAAAAGATGATAAACTTAGATAGTTATTCTACAGTGGAACTGCAATAACTGCTTTGTTTTGACTAAAGATGCCTTTGCATAACTTTGTATATAATAGCTTGTGTTATTTATAGAATTGCAACATACACAGATAGATAGATAGATAGGTAGGTAGGTAGATAGGTGGGTGGGTGAGTTGGTCAGTAGGTAGGTAGATGGATGGGTGAACTGGTGGATAGATAGATAGATAGATAGATAGATAGATAGATAGATAGATAGATAGATAGATAGATAGATAGATAGATAGATAGATAGATAGATAGATAGATAGATAGATAGATAGATAGATAGATAGATAGATAGATAGATAGATAGATAGATAGATAGATAGATAGATAGATAGATAGATAGATAGATAGATAGATAGATAGATAGATAGATAGACAGGTAGGTGGGTGGGTAGGTAGGTTGAGAGATAGATAGATTGACGGATGGATGGATGGATAGATGATAGCATAATATTCATTAAATAGAGAAACTTTGTAACTTTTGATATTACTAAAAAACTATCAATTATTATTAATTGACAATTCCTGAGGCAAGCAAGTTTTTTTCATAATAGCTCTTTTGCTGGGAGTCTTTAAAGCAAAAGGGATCCTTTTTATTAAATATTTTTAAATTTATAATAAATTGTTTTATTATAAATCAATATCAATTATTTTAAATTGTCAATATTGTATGATCATTATGTGTGTAATTATCGAAGCTATATGCAAGTAATATTTTCAAAATGTTTTAAATATATTGTTTAAAAATAATACAGATGTAATACATGATAGTTTATCTTGTTTTATAGATGTCATATTTCAATACAGATTATAAAATATATAATCTATGTTATTTAATGATATTTATAATTTTAAATAATGATTTTTTAAATGGTTATAAATATTTATTGTGTATATACGGAATTTAACTGTATATATGGGCAACTGAGATATTTAATATTTTTAGTTTGATATTTGTTGGTTAATTCCAGTTATAAATTTTCTATAGCTTCGTTTTATAATGACTTCATTTTTGTAGTGAATACTTTCTTAGGCATGGGCGATGTTTATATTTTTGTAAATAATATGGCTATAATGATGAATTAATATTTAAATATTTTATTTATATACAGTTTCAAAAGCAGTTGTTGGTTTCTATGTCGTTGCCTGGAATATTATAGTAGAGAGTTAAACTTATATCTAACAGGCATTTCATCCATTGCTTAGTTTTATAACACTCAATATATAGGTTATTGTGTTAGGTAGGTATTGGGATTAAGGATAGCTTGGTTTGTTTTGGCAATGTCTCAGATTGTTGATCATACATGTATTGTTGATTTTGATGTATTAATTTAATTATTGGTAACTATTACAATGGCATTATTGTTATTTTTTTTAAGAAATTATTTTGTTTAATAATAATAATAATAATAATAATAATTATTATTATTATTATTATTATTATTATTATTATTATTATTATTATTATTATTATTGACTATTACTTTAATTATAAAATACAAAATATTGATATGCCAAAGAAATAGGTATTCAAATGGAACTCATGCTGGGTAAATTTGTCTTTTACTTTAAGATTTATTATTAGTTGGAATAGTTTCATTTTGTATCTCAGTATTTGTTTATAATTGTGACTTTGCTAGTAAACTTAACTTCTTTCTTTGGCATTTTTTTATAATAATTATCAATATTAAATTACAATTTGATATAGGAAAGAAGTCCAGTTTATTAGCTAGTGGTGCCTTCTAATAAAGTCACATATGGAACTATACTCAGTAGTGATTATATTCTACTTTTGTGATTCTAGGGAATGATTGTTTATGCATTCGATGTTCAGCAGGTGCCCATGTAATGATTATAACCTTAAAATTTAACTCTATTTGATGATAATTAAGCTCGTATCCAGTATTGGTTTCAAAATAAACTCAGTCATATTGTTTGTCATCATTTATTTTATGTATATATTAATCTAATATATATGTTTTAATTAGCCCTGCCAAAGCAGCTATATCATAACTTTCTGAATATTAAGCACAAACTAAATACTTGTCTGACAGATAAGAAATCAGTAAAAAAAAATGATGTTTTAGCAATAATAATTTAGTAATACCAATAAAAAAATTTAATAAAACAAATTCTCTTTTTCTAATCCCTCATATTTACAAATATATATAATCAATAAAAAATTATTTCAGAATAGATCAGCAAAATCAATCAAGTTTATTATGGCTTAATTCATTTTTCTGCACATTGTTTATTCTCTCTTAACTTGATTGATTTTTAGGCTCCTGGATTAATAATGTCAGAAGTCAGTGCAGCAGCCTTGCAAGCAAGCAGTTGGTTGCAGACGGTTGTTCACCTCCTAGCCAGTGCTATGACATATGGGGGAAAAAAAAAACAACATTTATCAATAGACTTAGAATAACATTACTAAAAAAGAACCCAATTGAAATATTAGATTAAAATTTAAAAAAAAAAAGTATTTTTGCAAAATTAAATCAATTTTGTTGATTATTAGCAAAGATAGTAATTATTCAAACAAACAATTGAAATGGTCTCTTTCCATTGTTTAGGATGTTTAATATTTCAATTTAATGATAAAGTTATCTCCATTGCTGAGTAATTTGAATTTGTTTTTTTCTGACACAACTTTACATACTTTCAGTTTACTTAATAATGGAAAATATCATGTAGATATTTAGTACATATAATATTTCTTTTTTTTTTTGTTATATGCTCTTTCTCTCTGTCCATGGTTTATTTCTTATATGATAATTTTTCAGCAGACAGTATAGGCAAATGAAATGTAGTGACAGCAAACAACATTGACATCAGTAGAATTAACTAGACATTTATTTTGGAAACCCTTCAAGTGTCTTGCTGTATCCCTTAGGCTACTTTTTGGAAATGTGGGCATACTCACTCATGCTAGAGTTATGTAGTTGACTAAATATCCTTCTTATGATAACCTGTTGACTAGTATGCTCAACATTGCAACAGAAATGAATTAAAACATTAAAAGAGTTAACCTTTTATACCTAACTTTCCCATTATCTAATGGATTATTTGCTTTCACATTTTTATTCATCAAGATTAATTTTTTGGGGGGAAATCATTAATTTTATTTTAGAATTATAGTACTAAATTTTATCTTAATCTCTTACGTATTAGATAAGTTTTTGTTTTTTTTTAAATGAGAAGCAAGACAAAACCTATTTTAAACTAGATATTCCGGTAGATTTTTAATCTGTTTCACTTTATTTTCCCAATCTTTTGTTTATCTCTAAGCAAACTACTTTTTATCTAAATATTTTTTTATTCTAAAAAGAAATATAATTTTATTTCTATTAAGTTTACTTTTTTTAATTAATTATTTTCTATTAGGAATGCAAATAATTTTATCAAAAGTTAAATTTATTAAGGCTTGTTTCTTTTTAATTATTTTTTTTTTTAGTTTTACACAATTAAGATTTTAAAAATTTTATAACATACATAAACTCTTCTTTTTCTTCTTTTTTAAGGTATCAAAATTAGTTAAGCTAATATTAAAATTTAATTTAATCATCTCTTAGCCTATATATTTTTATTTTACTGGATTGTATATGTAATCCATGACAGAGATGTTAACAATATATATATAGCGATGATGACCTCTTTTAAATAAATTGATGATAATATGCTCATTATTTTATTCTTTTGACATAATAAAATTGTAGCTAATTAATTTTTTTTTTTTTCATGACTGTTTACCCATCTCAGACTGTAAAAATGATGTTACTGCATACCCCTAGAGTTTTATGAGTCCTCCCCTCCCCCCCCCCTTTTTTTTTTTTTAAAGATAATAATTTAATAGATACTCTGAAATATTTTTAGACCTTTTGGGAGAAACATTGAGCAATCTCCAAAATCTCCTTGAAATATTGAGTGATAAATTTGATGTCTATTTTTTGAAAGAAAACATTGTTTTGCAGAATTTGGCTAACAACAGTCAGAAAGAAATTGATCAGTTTTTAAAAATAAATTTGATGTGTACTTTTGAATTAACATATTGTTTTCCAGATTTCAATGAAACAACAATCAGAAGAAAAAAATGGTGATTGTTTTTCCCTCCACTAACATCTTTAAAAAAGAAGTTGCTATTAATTTTGTTCATTAAAAAATGTCTAGAACTTTCTTTGAAACTAAAAATGTCTAGAATTGTTTTTAAACCACTTATGGTATTATTTTTAAGAACACCCACAAAGTGGTTATTTTGACTTCATTTATTTGCCAAAAAAAAAAAAACTACATCTAAACCACATTATCTAGCTTTTTTATATTCTATTATAGATCAGAAAAATCCATTTGTCATTTTAAACTCATCAGTAGTTTTTTTGTTATTTAGTATTATTTTAAATGAAATACGCAGAAAATTATTTTCACTTCATTTTGGTCAACAAAGAAATTGATCATTTCTTTTAGTTTTATTTCCACACCTTTCTATCACTATAATCTCACAAAAAAAAAAAAAAAAACAATTCACATTTCAATTTTTAATACTATCACTCAATGTAAGTATTAAAATTATCTTTTCTGATCTGAAAGCGGAAAAGCAACCTCAAAGAGAAAACTAACAAATGCTTGACCTTATTGAAAACTAGCAAATATTAAATGTTCTTAAAATGACCAAAACTGACAATTGTAACAAAAATTATTTCCACTGAAGGTGATGATAAATCTGACAAAAAAAAATGCTATCCTCAATGTTCTTCTACCTAAATCCAACCAAACAAAAAGAAATTTCTATTAAAATTATCATAAGTATATGTTGTTGTTTTTTTGACTATTGTTTAATCAAAATTCGCAAAACAATTATTTTCATCAAAGGTAGGAATCAATCAATCATTTTGTGTTTATTTTGGAAATAATGCACCAGAATATTAAAAAAAAAAATTGTACACATTTTAATGAACAAATAATAATGACCACTTTTTAAGTTGTTATTTGGTGGTAAAAGATTTATTTCTATCTATCTATTCATTAAAACTACATAACTTTTACATTAATGTTTTAGGGAGGGGATAGGGGATGCTATTATTCTTAATACACATTTTGTTTGGGGGAGGGGGGTCTAGTATATTTCTCAGTCCCCAAGTGTCAACAAATATACCAAAGCATCTACTAAATGCTTAATTCTCATAAGGAA
>JAQFVV010015380.1:0-16010 GCA_028023455.1 Epiperipatus broadwayi
GTGGTAGTGGTAGTGGTAGTGGTAGTGGTAGTGGTAGTGGTAGTGGTAGTGGTAGTGGTAGTGGTGGTAGTGGTAGTGGTAGTGGTAGTAGTAGTGGTAGTGGTAGTAGTAGTAGTAGTAGTAGTAGTAGTAGTAGTAGTAGTAGTAGTAGTAGTAGTAGTAGTAGTAATAATAATAATAATAATAATAATAATAATAATAATAATAATAATAATAGTAGTAGTAATAATAATAATAATAATAATAATAATAATAATAAATATGTTATGCATTAAAATGTTCTTAATGACTGATAACATTAATTCTAAGTCATCATTAAATTAGTACTAATGTCACAATATGAAATACATATGTTATGAAGGAATAGTTGTGATATAAAGAGAATTGTAAAATAGTGGATCAAAAATTATTAATCTGTAAAAAAGGTGGGATAGTATTACAATGGTGAAAAAAAAACATAATAAGATACCATATCTAATAATTATTAATAAAATTTTCTTTAAAATAAATCTATGCCACATAAGTTTAAAATATATAACACTAATGAACATCGAATGTTCTCAATATTAACAGGATCTTTTATCTAGATAAACATCAAATTGTTTGAAAAATAAAAAAGTTTATTAAAAATAATATCGGAGCAAATGAAGAAGGGAATTATAAAAAACAAAACAAAACAATAAAATAGCGAATAGAATATAAATGTGCAAATAATATGAACTAATTTACTTATATTACTACAATTTAGCAAATTAACATGACTCTCCCAATTATTCAAAGAGAATTGGAAACTAAATTATAGTATCCATTATTTATGATAGAATTAGAAAAAAAAAAAATTGCTCTAACATTCAAAGTGTATAAAAAACTATTAAGAAAACAACTTTGACCTTAAGATTAAATTGGCACCTATTAAAAAAAATGTGAATAGTCTGCTGTATATTATGATTGTAGATTGATTCCCAAGCACCCTTTATAATAGAAGATGGCAAACTAACTATTTGAAGTGTTTCAGATCATGATGCAAAAAATGTAAATGTCTCATTGGCAAACATATTTCCTATGCTTAGTTTGATAAATTAGGTTAAATGTATCTTTTACTAGTGAATCCATTATAGTTGCAAGTGGTGCCTAGAAAAAAAACAATGGGGATTAAAATATGTGCAGTCAAGTCTGATTATTCTAAATGCAATTAATGCATGAAAAAGTACATAACAGATGATAAAATTAATACACTTAATTTCATATTAAATATAATATTATTTGACTATCTCATATATTATACAGATACTTTACTTCATGTAAAAACCATATACTAGAAGCTTAAGTAATAAATAAACCCTAAAGGTTATAGTGATATTTATTGCTATCACCAGATCAGTTTGTGATTTAGTTACCATCAATGAAAACTAGAATTCAAACTTTGAACTAGTTCCAATTAATTTATTACTAATATTCACAAAAAAATATTGTAATTTTCTTGTTGATACCAACCATAATATAATATATTCAATGAAGATAATCCACTGTTAATACCTAATTCTATAACATACAATCTGAAAAATTAATATGACCAATAATTGCTCATTTCCTCAATAGCAAAAACAATTGTTTAAATTTGTTGAAAAAAAGACACAGATATCAAAACAAATTAATAAGCATATATCGTAAAAGTGTGAGTTTATAAATTAGAGTCTGATTAAATTCTGATTTGATATTCTAGCATTACATGAAATAAAATATTTTAACAAATTTTGTCTTATTGAAAACATATTCTGAAAACTCTGCAATATTAATAATAAAATATAAATGACAACAATTTAAAATGAAATTATAGACAAAATAAATGAACCATTTTTACCAAAAAGATAATTAATGTTTTATTGAATTATCCTTTCTGAAGTCTATTTAAAATCAATAATTATAATATGACTTATTTTAAATATATGAAATTTAAAAGAGAAAAATAGAATATTTATATGAAAGGAAATGTTGAAAAATCAATAGTGATTCTTAAGAATGTGTAGGAAGTAAAATTGGTAAACGTGATCTTTAATCAGTATAGTCTGATAAAAGTGCATTCAGAATTGTACTTGATAAATTCTAATTATATTCTGTAGCTATATGTGCACTAATAAAAAAAATCTTATGTTATTGTAAGACAATTAAGTAAACTGCCTTATCATACTGTAACGATACGAGAATATTACTTAACGTAAACTGCACTACGGGGCCCATCTAGGCATTTGAACCTAGAAAAATTTATAGAGTAGGCAGATACGTAAGTAAAAAAAAAAAAAAATTTTTTTTTTTAATTCCGGTCGTTAGCCCATGTCACTAGCTCAGTGGAATAGCAGAGATTAAATAATATAATATCTTATCTAATTATATCTCAATATTAAAAAAAAAAATAAAATAAGCCACTGCCAGTAATTAACATACAAACATTTATTTATGCACATATATATATAAGATTTAAAATTATTTTAGATTAGTTTTACATTTTAACATTTAACATTATTTTTAACTTTGATTTTTGACTTTAATTTCTAATTTTACATTTTAATTAAGTTTGCACAGATAAATTTATGAAAGCTTGTTTATAATGTTGAATATAGATCGGTTACATAGATTTCGCGGTCAAAAACACTTCAAAGTAAACATAAACGATCAAAATACAAACTTATTGATTACTGACAATTGCGGAGGGAACTTTATACGTAACCCAATAGTATTCACCATAAGATACTTGCATTGTCACCAATAACTTAAAATACATCCGAATAAATACTTTTTGGATACTCACCGTAAGGTATCATTATTTATCGAATGTCTATATATTTTGATCAAATATGAAAACCCAAAACATACTTAACCGATAACCAATCCATGCAAGCGTCTATAAACAACTTAAATTTAATGCATTTTTATTTAGGGTCAAGCATGAATAGACCACATAGATTTGCATTTGAAAATAAAAATATTCTGTCCCTATTTAACCTTAGGCTAAAATTCGCAGTCAAACTGGCATCAATCCATCTGATACATCAATGTATTCAATGTAATACGGAATACGGCAGCACCAAAAAGATTAAGAGAAGATATTGACTCTCATTAGACAGGAATATTACTTCTATCTAACGAGAAGAACAATAAAAAAAAAACTCCATAGAAAGGAACTGCGCTCTGCATCTTATAATTCCTTCCATAGGCAAAACGGGAGAGTGCGGCGTATGAAGCGATTCTGCCAGTAGCGAATCTCCGATGACATCTACTAACTACATCAATATATCCAATCCATTGACCCAATCTAACAACGACACAAATAACCTAAGATTACCCTCCCCTAATATAACTTTACAAATCTATACAGCCATTCACGCCCGACTTAAGTTTAACATTTATATAATTAATTTAACGAAAAACAAAAAAATCATGATAAAAACTTAAAGAATAAAAAATAAATAAATGGAAATGATTTTACATAAATAAGAAAAAAAATACATCAAATAACATTTTAACTACTTTAGTCAGATAGGAAACTAATGCAATTATTTTAAATACAAAAAGTTTTTAACTTAATGTTCATTGATTGTAAAGTTCTTACGGTTTTAAACAGTTCATCTTTATCTGTTGTTTGTAAGTTTGAACGGGAATTCCCACGCCGTCCTGAAGATATTGGTATACATTTAGCCGATGTTTTATTTATTCATTCGGAGGTTTTTTTAATTTAGTTGGTCCTCAATGTAAGAAACGATAGTTCATTTCTCCTTTCTTTAACAGCTGAAAGAATTGACCGTGCATCTGTCAATTCCTCCAACTCCGTACTACTACATATAGTCACATCGTAATAATCAATTTCCAGTCACTGATTAATAATTTCCAAATTTTCCTTTTATATTAATGTGAAGGATTGAATTTACATTACGTCACCGATGCGATGGTCCTTTCGCTGCGGTCCGATTCCATAGGGATTTCTTCTTATTTGCTAACAGTTTCTATTGTTTTCCTATCTGACCGGTGTTTTTACATTTAAATGCCGAAGGCTGGTTTACATTTAACTAATTAACAGTTATTTCCATTTCTGATTAATTAACCTGTTTTCCAAATCAAAAATATATTTAAAGATAAATTTAAAGATATAATTTCATCTCCAAATCTTTTTAAAATTTAGTTTTAAAATACTTTTTCTTTAATAAAGTTTTATTTTAATAATTTTTCATTATCTGTGCGATTTAATATATAAGAGTTTAAGATGATATTTAATTTCAATTTTTAATTCTTAAAGAAAAATTTTAAATGCGAACTTTTTAATTTACTTTCATGTTTAATAAATTAAAAAAAAAAACAATGTAACGAACGTCTATGCTCGTTACATATCAGTAAAGTTGCTTAAAAAAAATGATCAAAAAAAAAAAACTTTTTACTTAGGGTTAGTAATTACGATACACGGTTGACGAAAACATTTACAAAACATCGGGTTAATAATTTTACAAAAAGACTATATACAAAAAGAAAAAGAAAATGTTGACTATCGCTTACCTAAGGACCATTTACGTTTACACCCCTCCCCCCAAAAATTCTATTTTATTTTATATATTTTATTTTTACATATGGCATGACAAGCAAGTTATTTTATAAATAATTTATTTAGGAGGTTGCATTGAGATAAATATGTTTTAAGAAATAATGGTTTTAAACGTGTATATTTGCAGCACAATTATAAATACCACCAACTTATTTATGACTGATTGAAATGCATACATAGGGTTACACTGAAGTAATTCCCAAAGGTACTCATCGTAAGGCACCACATCTCGATCATAAACTTACGTGGCTGTGTGCTCCTATACACCTTAAAGCATAATTTATATTACAACAACAAAAACATATCAATCGCAACCTTTTGACTTTTTTTTTTTTTTAACAAAAATTAGTTTTAAAATTATTTATACTTTCTCATGTTTAATATATATGCGCAATTTCTTTCTGGCAGTGCTTTTATAAGATTTCAAGTATACGACTTATCTAACCAGATAAAATATTTCATTTTGACAAAATTTGCTCAGGGTATTTGTGGTTTATTAAAGATCAGCCCAAGTTGGTTCGCCAGTTGTAATGATCCGAAGAATAGTACTTAACGTAAACTGCACTACGGGGCGCCATCTAGGCATTTGAACCTAGAAAAATTTATAAAGTAGGCAGATACGTAAGTCAAAAAAAAATAAAAAAAAATTTTTTTTAAATATTTTGTTCCGGTCGTTAGCCCATGTCACTAGCTCAGTGGAATAGCAGAGATTAAATAATATAATATCTTATCTAATTATATCTCAATATTAAAAAAAAAAAATAAAATAAGCCACTGCCAGTAATTAACATACAAACATTTATTTATGCACATATATATAAGATTTAAAATTATTTTAGATTAGTTTTACATTTTAACATTTAACATTATTTTTAACTTTGATTTTTGACTTTAATTTACATTTAATTACTATTATAATCTAATTTTACATTTTAATTAAGTTCACACAGATAAATTTATGAAAGCTTGTTTATAATGTTGAATATAGATCGGTTACATAGATTTCACAGTCAAAAACACTTCAAAGTAAACATAAACGATCAAAATACAAACTTATTGATTACTGACAATTGCGGAGGGAACTTTATACGTAACCCAATAGTATTCACCATAAGATACTTGCATTGTCACCAATAACTTAAAATACATCCGAATAAATACTTTTTAGATACTCACCGTAAGGTATCATTATTTATCGAATGTCTATATATTTTGATCAAATATGAAAACCCAAAACATACTTAACCGATAACCAATCCATGCAAGCGTCTATAAACAACTTAAATTTAATGCATTTTTATTTAGGGTCAAGCATGAATAGACCACATAGATTTGCATTTGAAAATAAAAATATTCTGTCCCTATTTAACCTTAGGCTAAAATTCGCAGTCAAACTGGCATCAATCCATCTGATACATCGATGTATTCAATGTAATACGGAATACGGCAGCACCAAAAAGATTAAGAGAAGATATTGACTCTCATTAGACAGGAATATTACTTCTATGTAACGAGAAGAACAATAAAAAAAAAACTCCATAGAAAGGAACTGCGCTCTGCGTCTTATAATTCCTTCCATAGGCAAAATGGGAGAGTGCGGCGTATGAAGCGATTCTGCCAGTAGCGAATCTCCGACGACATCTACTAACTACATCAATATATCCAATCCATTGACCCAATCTAACAACGACACAAATAACCTAAGATTACCCTCCCCTAATATAACTTTACAAATCTATACAGCCATTCACGCCCGACTTAAGTTTAACATTTATATAATTAATTTAACGAAAAACAAAAAAATCATGATAAAAACTTAAAGAATAAAAAATAAATAAATGGAAATGATTTTACATAAATAAGAAAAAAAATACGATCAAATAACATTTTAACTACTTTAGTCAGATAGGAAACTAATGCAATTATTTTAAATACGAAAAGTTTTTAACTTAATGTTCATTAATTGTAAAGTTCTTACGGTTTTAAACAGTTCATCTTTATCTGTCGTTTGTAAGTTTGAACGGGAATTCACACGCCATCCTGAAGATATTGGTATACATTTGGCCGATGTTTTATTTATTCATTCGGAGGTTTTTTTAATTTAGTTGGTCCTCAATGTAGGAAACGATAGTTCATTTCTCCTTTCTTTAACAGCTGAAAGAATTGACCGTGCGTCTGTCAATTCCTCCAACTCCGTACTACTACATATAGTCACATCGTAATAATCAATTTCCAGTCACTGATTAATAATTTCCAAATTTTCCTTTTATATTAATGTGAAGGATTGAATTTACATTACGTCACCGATGCGATGGTCCTTTCGCTGCGGTCCGATTCCATAGGGATTTCTTCTTATTTGCTAACAGTTTCTATTGTTTTCCTATCTGACCGGTGTTTTTACATTTAAATGCCGAAGGCTGGTTTACATTTAACTAATTAACAGTCATTTCCATTTCTGATTAATTAACCTGTTTTCCAAATCAAAAATATATTTAAAGATAAATTTAAAGATATAATTTCATCTCCAAATCTTTTTAAAATTTAGTTTTAAAATACTTTTTCTTTAATAAAGTTTTATTTTAATAATTTTTCATTATCTGTGCGATTTAATATATAAGAGTTTAAGATGATATTTAATTTCAATTTTTAATTCTTAAAGAAAATTTTTAAATGCGAACTTTTTAATTTACTTTCATGTTTAATAAATTTAAAAACAACAACAATGTAACGAACGTCTATGCTCGTTACAATACATTACACTTATTGTATAGATTGGTGTTAAATAGTAACATGTTTATAATGTTATTAAAACAGGAAAAACTATCTATACATATAGCCACTCACTGCAAGACAGAGTAATCAATGGATGCTTGTAGTTAAGTAGAGATAAAAGGTAGCTGCTGGAGGGTTGCATAAGATTCTAATATCTAGATGCAGTGCTCTCAGATTCATGGCTTCTCGCTGATGAAGCCAGAAACTAGTTTAGGTATAATAAATGAATAGGCACAAATGGGGATTTTATGCACAAGCCTTCTGGCATCCATTGATTACTCTACCTTACACTGAGTGGCAATATATATAAAGAGTTTTGCCCGTTTTAATAACAATTGTAAGTAAGCATAAGAAATGGTGATCATGTGGTGTTTATCTTTATAATGTCCAATTGATTTACTATATCTATGTACTGGAAAATATTTTTTCTAAACAATAAATGAAAAATTTTAATGACAGATTAAAATGTAGTTCTATTTTTAGACATAGTTCATCTATAGACATTTTATCAGATGCACATGCTTATTTTTATAATGCATGCCTACAACCACATGCACCTATTATTTATGAATAAATAGAATATATAAGCAAACATTTTTTCTAATGCTTCTAATATTCATAGTTCTCCATGTTAAAATTTGATATGTCTATGACAGTATTAGAAAAAAAAATACACATCACACTTTAAAATAACTTTTATTTTAGAATTGTCACAAGACACTTTAATAAGGTTAAAACTTTCCCCTTTTTTTTACTTAAACATTTATTTATATATCTTTGATTTTATCTTTTTTTCAGTTGCTAGTCACTACTAACTTTGATTTTGTTTTGTTTCTGAGAAAAACATTTTAAGTGTTTTAAAGAAACTAGCCACCACTTTAAAAGGTTTCAAATATATTAAAATACAAACTGAAGCTTACAAATAGTTATAAAAAAAGTAAAAAAAAGATAGTGTTAGAAACACAAGTATTCCATTCTGAACACACGTTTCTTGTATATATTTTTTTATAATCCTAATAATTGTTCAATAGACTTACATAAAGTGTTAAAAGCGTCAACTATGTTTATTTATAGACTAAAATAGTTACATGGTATTACAATAATTAAAATACAGACTTTATAAGAATACAACAATGATAGTTTTTTTTTCTTATGTGTCATAGGATCAGCTGGAAAGTGAACCCACTAACCCGGGACAACTGCTTGAAAAGGAGCTATCGCTGATCTCTCGACCACCAATGCTTGACAACAACGATAGTTTTAAATGCTATTTTTCAGTATTCTGAAAGATATACCTATAATATAACAACTCAGCATAATAATTATATTAATATTAACTGATAGATTCATTTCATTAAACAAAAAAATACATTTATAAAAACGATCCATTTCTGGATAAATAAAACAAATCTTAAGTTTAGAAATAGGTATATATTTATAATTAATGAAAGTGAAAATAAATATTCTGAAAATTTTAAAAAGTTTACACTGTAAAAAATATAAAATAATACAAATAAAATAGAATTAATCGACATTTCTGATTTTAATATACTTTTTTCAAATTTGTGATTGGTTTAAAATTCAATTCTATATATTTTAATCCTTTCCAGTAAATCCAAACTTTGCTAAAAGTATAAATAAACTTAAAGTTTGCTTCTATTGTTTTGTTTATGTATACAAATTTTCTGTATATTGTATAAATATAATTTATTAATAACAATTTAAACTTTAATATATATTAAATGTTTCTGCTACAAAAAAAAAAAAACATGGCAAAAATTAAAACAATTAAAACAGTAATTAACTTTTCTGATTAAGTTTTGTAATTCCTTATTTAAAATAAACTTCAACCTTTCATAGCAATTATATTTAAATTTTTATAACATTGATTATTAATTAAATAGAGTTTTTGCATTACATTAGGAAAAAAACAAAAAAGAAGCACTAATTCAATTAATTAATTAATGCAATTAGGTTTATTATTGATTTTGTTTGTAAATGTGTGCATAAACTAAGTTACTAACTGTAAAAAAGTTAATTTCCTTTTACATTTTACTCTGATTGGCAACTGGAGTGGCACTGTAATTGCTATATATATATATATAGTAAATTGATAAAAAATCAAGTCAGATGTCATATATATATATATATAGTATAGCTCATAATAACTTGGAAAGTCATTGTATCAGTATTCCTTTTAAGTTTCACTCACAAATATATTGCATTTCAAGCTTGTATTTTAACAAAAATAAATTTACAATTTAGTTTTCCTTTTATTCATATGTCTTAGGAGAATGTAATTGCTGTTGTATAAATTATCAATAATATAATGGGCTATAAAATAAAGAAGTGCTGTGAATTCAGTTTTGAAAATTTAAGAAGCAATTAAGTATGTCAAACAATTAAAATTGATATATTTTGCTAATCAGCTATTCATTTAGTAAAGTGAACATAACCATTTAAAGATCTAAAACAAATGTTACCAGAAAACATATATTTTGTTCAGGCAATGGAGAACTATAGTAAAAACAATAGAATCTTACTTAAGAATTATGGGAGATATTTGGATTTTTTCATTCCAAAAAAAATAATATCACAGGAACACCACTAGCTGTACTTCTATGGTTCAGAAAGTCAAATATATTGTAAAACAGATGTGAGGTTTTTATCCTCCACATTTAGGTATGAAGATCGGGACAATAGTTTTATTGATGATGTAATAATATTTTTTTAGAATGCATATAATATCTGAATGGTTAATAATAGATTTCAGAGAAAAACAGAATCCTGTATAAAAATAATTAAAATCTGAAACTTGGAAACTAACTGCAGGTAAAGTGATATTATCTGAATACCAGTCAACTCCATCAGTATTTTTATAAATCTCACTTTATATGTTAAAAATAGCTATGAATAAATATTTAAACTACACAGTATTTGATATCAATAAAAAAAAAAATAGATTCTTGTTAAATACCCAGTGCACATCACTTGGTGGCACTGTTTCTGTGTAAAAACACAGAATAATACCAATTTAGCAGACAAACATACATCTAATACACACTATGATCATAATAGCCTTTTAGTGGCCATGTGATGTGATTTGACATGGCAGAATAAACAGCTCTTACTGATCAGTAGTGTTACCACAACAAAAATTTTAATGTCATTGGTAAGGGAGTTCCAGGTTAATATGCACCAAAAATAATTTCAATATTGCAATTACAAATTGGTCTCAGAAGTTTCAATTTTACTGATCCCAAGATTGTATTTATCAAATATAAGAGTGCAAACATATGTTAAAGTAATACAAAACAAATGTTTTCACCAGATGCTAATTAATAAAACTGAAAAAGATAGAAAATCATTTTATAGTGAATTTTTTTATAGCATATAAGAACTTTCAAAATGATTTATACTTAAGAATTTTGTTTAACAATAAATATAATGATTAAAAAAACTAATAGTGTTCAATATTCTTGGATAAAAATGTCAGTGATTAAAGTTTTGAAAAATCTTCACAAATGCATGCTCCACAATCATATACCAAATTCAGTTTCAAATTATCATATTTCCTATCAACAAAGGTTGATTAACATGGTTGGCTAAAATATGAATTTGCAATTTTCATGTATTATTTGTAAGATAAAAGATTTGTTTGAAGAATGTGTAGCATATAAAGTTTTTAAAATCCCAATTATTTCATGCTACATACATGAATTTAAAAAAGAAATAAAAAATAATATTAAGGGATTTCTTCAACATAAAAGCTTTTACTGCATGCTGTAAAACAATATGGACTACAAAGTATGAAATGATTTTTGATAATAAAAAATATAATTAGTTAAAGAAACTTGCTAATGTTTGGAATAAATACTTTAATAATTGCATCAGATATATTTCCAGAAAAATAATGGGAAAAAAATGGCCAAGTAATGATCTATCTCTATATGAGTTATGAAAAGAATAAACTGATAAATTATAATAAGTATTATTTAATTAAAGAAAATCCTTATATATATATATATATATATATATATATATATATATATATATATATATATATATATATATATATATATATAACAAATAAATATGAAGATCTATAATTTAAATCTTATATGTAAAGAATTCTGCCAAAAAATTTGATTATTGTCTTTGTTAATAAAAAATTTAGTTAAAATACAATAAAAAAAATAGTATGAATATTTTATATTAATTTTATATGGATTAATTTTTTATTTATATTCAATATAACATTTTTTGTTTCAAATTTTTTATTTATTTAAAAGATATATATATATATATATATATATATATATATATATATATATTATTTTTATAATTATTGTTACCTAAAATATTGAAAATCCATATGTAGAAAGAGAAAGAAAAAATATTTACTTAGTAAAACATAGATTTTTTCTTATTTCCAAAATGATTTTAATATTTTTAATTACTTTAGTTAATTTTATTAAATTTACAAATACTTGAAGCATGAAATTTATTACAATTTCCATTTAAAATAAAATATTCTTTAAAAAATTACTCAAACATTCTATCACTTAATTACATTTAATGTTATTATCAAGATATCAAAAACTATTGGACTTAACTTGCTCTCTTAAAACCAGAGATACCAAAGTAGCCCCACCTTTGCTCCTCTCAGACACCAAGGCAATCCTCCAACTTCCATCCTCTCAGCCTCTGTCACAGGACTCATTCAATTAAATGATTGCAACTCATGAAATCGCTTGCTTAATGTGGACGTTCATCTCACACTTGCAACCAATGACTTTTTTGGCCTGGACCACACACCCTTTCCACATCCCTTTCCCTTTTCATATGTATCCTTCCCCTTTTCACCATGAAGGTCCTGAATATCATTTTATCATGTAATCACTTTTTTGTAAACCTTTTTTAATTTTATTTGTATCTGTTTTTTTTTTATGAATAAACTTTCATCACTGAGAAAAAAAAACTTTGAAATTTTGTTTGAACAATATAATAGAAGTGTTTGATGATTAGATTAATGGCTTAAAGCTGTAATTTTCATGGTGATAATAAAAGCTGTACTGATTATCTGGTGTGCAATGTAATCAAATTTTAGCTGTGTAGACTTTTTAAAAAATAATCTATTTTATCCAATAAATAATAATAATAATAATAATAATAATAATAATAATAATAATAATAATAATAATAATAATAATAATAATAATAATAATAATAATAATAATAATAATAATAATAATAATAATAATAATAATAATAATAATAATAATAATAATAATAATAATAATAATAATAATAATAATAATAATAATAATAATAATAATAATAATAATAATAATAATAATAATAATAATAATAATAATAATAATAAAAAAAAAAACAACAACAACAACACACCAATAATAATAGTAAAAATAGTAATAATAATAATTTCAAAAAAATTACCAGGTGTGAAAAAAAGATTAAAATATTCTGAGTAAAATTGAATTTTCGATTAATTAATATAAAAAAAAAACATATCAATAAAAAACAAACAACAATGACCATTAAATGTTTGATATAATATGATGATGTTGAGGATCATAATAACAAGCTATCAAAAATGGAAAATACAAACTATGTTGTATGTGATTACAAATATTGAATACTAAAGAAGTGGTTAGACATAATATTTAATATATTAAAAAGATAGTAATGTGTTATTATTTGTAAGAATTTTGAAGAATTTCAGCTTCTTTTTACAACTATTTAAAAATACCATAAAAAGGTGGTGAAATTATTTATAAATTTAAATAATTATTGGAAAAATGTTTTTTAAATCATATATTGTTATCTGTTTATATCAATATCCCTCATGGCTTAATAATAGTAAAGTGGTGCACTTTCAAACTTAATATCCACAGCTCTGTCAATTACAGTACTTGAACTGTTTACATGGTTCAAAGTAATAAATCATTTGACTGTATATATTAAAAAAGTGGACTTCAAAAAAGAAATGAAAAGAAAAAATTAAACCAGATTTAATTTCCTTTGAAAAATGCTTTGATGCAGTACATTATATTTTCCTCATATTTAAGGTATTCATTTGTTTCAATTGAAAAGAAATCAAAAATGAATAGAAAAATAGCAAAATATCAATCAAATCCTTATAATAAATATAATTTCTATTATGTCTTTTGGAGACAAATCCAATATTAATGACCAATTTTAAATATTCACCAACATGTAAGCAAATTTATTTTCATTTTTAAGTTGCACAGTTTTTCAAATTGCAGCAATGCAAAGGAAAATACTCCTGATATATTTATTGCATTTACTTCTCACTAATTCCTATCTTTTAAATTTAAAATGAAATAATGATAATTCTATTATCTTACTGATTAATAAGAAATAAACCGAGCACTGATTATATATATATATATATATGTGTATATATATATATATATATGTGTGTGTGTGTGTGTGTGTGTGCGCGTGTGTGTGAGGTGATAATCTGGACCAACAGATGAGTACTGATTTAGCATGAAATATTTTATATTAGTTATTATTTGTCTTTTTTACATGTGTGTTCATGTGTATCAGTAGTATGAGATAGTGTGGGTAGGTGAAGGTTGGTTGAAAGTCTGCGTTGAAATCCTCTATATTTACAATTAAGTTCCAGGTATAAGAATGCCTGTATTTCAAATCTTACACATTAAGCCTGTATTCTGCCCATCCCTCTTCTATGTATTAAAATGGATACTGTCCTATACATGAGGGGCCAGAGTGACTTGAGGTCAACATGGGTATAACAACAATATTGGCATCATCATTGTATTTGGGAATTCTATCATAAGATTTTCAAAGGTATGGATGACTGAAGAGTGTGTGGGGGTGTGGTTGTGTGGGTGTGATGATAATCTGGACCAACTGATGAGTGCTAGTATCTGGACCAACTGATGAGTGCTGGAATCTGGACCAACTGATGAGTGCTTGTTATTTATCATTTCTACATGTATGTGGTCATGTGTATCAGTTGTATGAGATAGTATGGATAGTTGATGGTTGCTTGATAGTCGGAGTTCAAATTACTGTATATTTACAATTAAATTCCAGGTATAAAAATGCCTGCATTTCAAATCTTAAATAAAGAACTTATAATTTATACATTAAGAGAATGTGAGCTAATATATTTCAGATACAATAAAGTTATAAATATTATGATTAATTGTACTATAGAAAATATGTACACTGGGGATATATGAATACCAGCCAGGTCACAGTTAATAAACAAACAATACAAATAAAATAAATGTTAGTGTGGATCATAAATTCAATTTAAATATTAAATTTTAATATTAAAATTTGATTATAAAAATCTAGCAATCTTTATATGCTATGACAATTATAGTCTAAAGTTTTAATAACTTTGCTTTAGTAAACTGAAGAGTAATTGGATGTAATTTACAATTATTTTGGAGTAAGCATCAAATAGAAATCAATCATTTAATTTATGTATTGTTATGATAGGATATTAAAAATATTAAGATTTATTCAATAGGATGATTTTATTTTATAATGTATTAAATTAGAGAAAATGGTTAAGTATGTTAGGTTAATTGACTTTGTATTATTATTACATATGCAATCTTATTATTAGTGGAATAGCAAAGTTGAGTTAGCAATACTTTTATTCTATTTAGTTGTAATTAGAAATCAATTATTGAGTTATATATTTTCTTAGATATCATGATATTGTAAACTTTTGGGTCATATTAACATTATTATTTCATTGATCCATGAATCATTTCATTTACATATATATATATACATAGCAATAATTTTTGACTTTTAAGTTTGTATTATTATAAACAGTGTGTTGATTCATGAGGAATATTAAAGTATACTTATGTAATTCTTTGTCATTATTTTCATGCTATTATAAGAAATTTATATAATATGCATATATTGTTATTTATAAGTTAGTGATATTTTGTATTATTGCTTTATTTTTAATTTATTGCAAATAAAGCTTGTATTTTAGCATAGCTTGATGCAATGTTTTATTTCTTTTCTATTCATTCTAAAGGCTATTGGAATCTATAAGATTACAACAAAGATTATTATCAGTGTTTTAGTAACGTAAGTGTTAGACTCTTATTCATTGATTGATATTAACTTTAGGTTAGTTGATTATGTTCATTCTGTTGCAAATGATGTTACTTAATAAATTAGGATTGTTCCTCTTTGGTTCATATTTTTATCTTATTACAAATGGTGTTCAATAATTAGACTATGAGTCAGGATACATTATGATCCATAATTTTATTATGTTATTAATGGTGTTTAAATTTAGAGTATGCTTTAATTCCATTGCAAATGATGACATGATTGGGTTATATTTTCATTTAGATTATAACGACGTTTGAATTTCTTCCTTAGTCACTATAGTTATTCAGTTAAAAATGACTCCCAAATCTGTGAGGCATTAAGAAAGAGCATATCCTCATATTTATTCTGTTACAAATAGTGTGGGAATTGTTAGGCTTTATTAAACATTAACCATTTCATTCATGGCCCACATATTTATTCTATTACAAATGTTGCACAAACCATTTGGCAGTAAAAGAGGTTAGCATACCAACTTATGAATTCT
>JAQFVV010015381.1:0-16002 GCA_028023455.1 Epiperipatus broadwayi
TTAAGAATAGAAATACAACTTTCTTTTTTTCTTGATACAGTTTGATCAACTCACGCTCAAATACATTTGGGGCGATATTGTGGTCTAACAGAACGGAACATGATACAATGGCGACCCAACTCGGGCTTCGATTTAAAAAAACCAACGACCTGAGAAAATCTAAAACGGCATAAAATTGAGTATTTAATGGCTGTAACCGGAAAATAAATATGACCGCAAATGAGTACGCAAGTCTAAAAGTTATTGCGTAAGATTACAAAAGTTTTTTTTAGAGTAGGATTTAAATAAGGACTAGAGTGAAAGAAAATAATAGCGTATAAATTAGTAAATAATAAATAAAAACGATCAAAGGTAGGAGGGGGACGGGAGATTATAGGGTGATAAAAGAGAGGGGTGTCGGTGAACGAATTTTTTAGCAAAGCAAAATAAAATATTAGATTTATATCGTAAAAATTGATAGCGTTAAGATTTGATTTACTGTAGAAAAAAAAATAAGCAACACGGCCATATATGAAATTGAGAAATAATAAAAATACACAAAATATGGCAGAAGTGGAAGAATTAAAAGAGGGTTTGGAACCCTTAATAAAAAAAACTATTATACGAATGCATGACAGAATTCAAAGAAGAAATAAAAAAGAAATGACAGAGATGGTCATAGGAGTTAAAAGAAGAAAAAAAGAACCAGTAAAAAAAAAAAGGAAAAGAAATAAAGTGATCAGTAGAACAACAGAAGAAAAGAGGATAGATAATCTTATTTGTGAATGGGATGGCGAATCGATTAAGTACACATCTCAAGAATGCCCAAAGGTTGTTTTGCAAATAAACGATGTCAAAGTAGAGACATTGTGGGATTCTGGCAGCCAGATATCGGTAATGTCAGAAACAACGTATGAGCGCATGCGGAGCCAACCCATAGAGATACCAACTCTACCAGTGAAAAGCACGCTAATAACATTAGCAAATAACAAAAAGGCACAATTGGGATCAAAACAGGTTTGGGTGCAAATTAAGATAGGTGATAAAATTGTGCATCACACACTATTAATTCTAAAAGGGTTGGTACATGAAGCCATATTGGGGTCAGATTTTATGCACAAAACTGGGTGTGTGATCAATTATAAAGACGAAAAAGATTATCTGTGATGGGGAAGAAGTGGAGTTTGGATCGTGGGTGAGAATGAACCATCAAAACGTATGTAATATGAAGGTTGAGACAGAACAGCCTTCAATAGAGGCACGGATTGATGAAGTAATAAAGGGAAGTGAAGGAGGGATGGAAAGAGGACCTAAAAGAAGTCTTAAATGAATATAAATCGAATTTTTCAGATAAACCTGGGGTTATTAAAGGGTATGAGCACAGGATCAAGATCGCTGACGGTACACCATACCAGGCAAGATCATACTCAGTGCCACACCACTATAGAGCTGAGGTAGAGAGAGAATTAGCTAAAATGGAGGAGTGGGATATTATCACTAAGGGTTCGTCAGCATATAATAACCCATTGGTGGTTGTAAAGAAAAAAGATGGAACCATACGATTGTGTTTGGATGCCAGGCAATTGAACAAGATTACATGGCCAGACCAAAATGTCTCCACCTCCAATAAATGAGTTGGTAAATAAATTCCGGGGGAAAAGATATTTTCCACGCTTGATCTGACTGCCAGCTATTGGCAGATCAGGTTACACCCTGCTGACCGGAAGTACACAGCCTTTCGATATAATGGTATATCATACCAATTTAACAGAATGCCTTTTGGTCTCAGGAATAGTGGGGCAGGCCTGTTAAAATGTCTCGATCGGGTGCTGTGCCCAGAAATCAAAAAGTTAATCACTGTCTACATGGATGATGTGATTATTGCATCCGATAACGCCCAGGAACATTTACAACACCTCAAGTTGTTTCTACAAGAGTGCAATAGGAAGGATATTCGCATTAATTTGCAAAAAAGCTGTTTAGCAGCGGAAGAAGTGAATTTCTTAGGGCACTTAATTAATGCCAATGGGATTAGACCCCACCCGGACAAAATCCAGGCAATACGAGATTTCCCGGCCCCTCGAACACAAAAACAGGTGAGGTCGTTCTTGGGGATGTGTAATTTCTACAATAAATTTTACAAAAACTTTGCTTCAGACATGGAGCCTCTGCTGAAATTATTGCGTAAGGGAACTTCATGGAAATGGACGGAAGAGCATGAGACAAATTTTAGGGTTATTAAAGAGAAATTCCTTAGTCAAGTGATGTTGGTTTACCCTGACTTGAGGAAACCGTTTATCGTTCAGGTAGATAGTAGTGGGTATGGGTTAGGTGCGGCCCTTATGCAGGCTCAAGAGGATGGTACCTGGGGTGTAATTTATTTTGTCAGCAGACCACTGAGAGGTGCAGAGATAAATTACTGTGTAACAGAGAAAGAGGCCTTGGCTGTGGTGTGGGCATTTCAGAAGTTCCGCCAATTCTTGATAGGATCGGAAACAATTGTTAGGACAGATCATAAGAGCCTAGAGTTCTTAAATCACAGTTATTTAACAAATAGTAGGCTAATCCGATGGAGCCTTTTTCTCCAAGAGTTCAATTATTCCATCCAGTATTGTAAGGGCACCGAAAATGTGGTAGCCGACACATTGAGCCGGAATATTGTTCCTGATACCCAGGATCATTTGCAGATGGAAGATATCTGTTTGGCAAGTGTAGAAGTAGAAACAGACGCTGTAGTAGAAGAAGGATTGAGACACTTGGGAAAGGTACAACGGAAAAGCCCGACCTACAAGAAAATTATTGATCAACTAGAAGACAAAGATGAAGCGGGAGAGACAGCAGATGCTAACACGGATGAGAGATACCGCCTGAAAGAAGGGATACTCTGGTATACCACCGACCCTCGAAGGGATCAATGGAAAATGATCATACCAGAAAGTTTACAGGAAGGACTTATTGACTACACACATCATTTGTATGGACACTATGGTGTAGATAAAGTGGAAGCCCTATTGAGGACATGGTTCCACTGGCCGAATATGAGGGCACAGGTCACCAGGATAGTAAGCTCATGTGAAATGTGTCAGAGGACAAAACCAGCAAACAAGTCGTATCAAGGTCCATTGAATTCTATCATCCCTAAAGAACCCAATGACCTGGTGGCTATTGATTTCTATGGACCATTGCCAGCTTTGGGAGAATGAAATATCTACTAGTAGTATATGACCTTTTTTCAAAATGGGTGTCAGCATATCCGATGACCCAAGCCAATACCAAGAATGCCATACGAGCCCTTGAGGTACGATATTTTAAAAAGGGTAGGCAAACCAAAAGCTATTTTGTCGGACCACGGTACGCCGTTCACATCTTATGATTGGCAACAGTGGATAGAGAGGATGGAGGTAAAACACATATTGTCATCCATTCGAAATCCGCAATCAAACCCTTGTGAGCGGGTGATGAGAGAGTTAGGACGCCTCTTCAGGGTATACACTGCATCCAACCATAGAGGATGGGTGAAACAACTCCCAAGGGTGTTAAATTTCATAAATTGGTCACATAATGAATCTACCGGATTTGCACCTGTAAGACTTCACTTCGGACAAGCAATACCTAGATTGTACCAATCCAAATTACCCGCTGGTACAGAAAACATTGATAAAGGGAGAGATCATGAAGAAGCAAGAAAAAAATTGGAACACTGTGCCAAGCTCCGAACCCAGCGGAAAGGAGGCCTGACTAGTACATTTAAAACAGGGGATACAGTATGGGTAAAAACGAACCCTGTGAGCCAAACTGGGAAGCATATTTTTAAAAAGTTCCAAAATTTGTATGAGGGACCTTACCAAATCAGCCGACGGGATGGTCCAAATGCTTTCACCTTAAAGAATGGTGAAGGGGAAAGGGGTACCTATAACGCTAGGTCACTGAAACCATATAAGACTAAGACATGGGTTAGAAGTACTCCATAAAGGCTTATTAAGAATAAAATTAGTTTAAACCTATATTTTATTCTCATTCCCCTGCCCCGGTGGTATTGTACCATTTATTTATATATATAAAGTACAAATTACTTTTAATATTAAGTATGATAGAAAGGAGAAAGGAGAACGAACATGACCTTTATTTTTTTTTGTAACGTAAAGTTTTAAGAGAAAGATAACGTACAGTGAAAGTTTAATTTTTCTTTTTTTTTTGAAAATAAGTTAAATAAAATAAATTCAGTGTTGGAAAGTGTATATTGAATCATTGATTAAAATTTCAAAAGGCGAAAGATTGCTATCAGAAACAACTTTCGGATGGTAATTAAAAATGGCCGAAATTCGCAGCGGAAAACAGACTTTGTAAAAAAGAAAAGGAGAAAAATGTAGAAGTTGTAAAGTAAAACAAAAGAAGAGAAAGGACGTGCGCAGAGCTTCTAAAAAGAATCGAAGGTATAAAAGGAGCGGACAGATTTGAAAAGGAGTCTTTTTACCTGGGTGTTCCAATAACGCTGAGCATTTAGAAGTGTTTCATATTCTTGTTTTTTTAAAAATGTGTTCACTTAGATACCAGCTGAAATCGCCCGCCATGAGTGAGTAGAAAGTTATCGCTCGCCGACACTTTCTCTCAAAGAAAAGTCACCTAGATCGTCCTCGTGCTACCTAAAATAGATCGGAGATTCGGATCTAAAATAAAAAGAAAAAGAAAACAGCTATTGTGAACTACTCCCTAACGGAATTGTACGTCGGGAAGAGCAATGACCTACGAAATGTTAACTTACCGGTAAGTAAATGTACATAAATATTTTTTTTACATAAAGCTTTATGAGTGATGAACTGAATTGAAATGTTATACGATAAAATTTTCTTGTATCAGAAGATTCATGAACTGAGAAAGAAACCAAAATGTCGGGACAGAAAATCAGACAAATTAATGGATACTCCAATATTCGACACTGATTAATGAATTCATATACACAATTTTTTCCAACGTTGTATTTCTTATCATAATTATCATTATTAAATGTTTAACAAATTATAATAAATCATTATTATTAATATCACTTTCATTGTACGTGTCAAAGAAATTAATACTAGGTTATGTAATTTTTTTTTAGTTAGTAAATTTAGATCGTATAATTATTACCTTACGGACTACAATATTTGACGCAGTCTCAGTGGGTCTAACGACCCTGGCGCCCTCAAGTAGAAATTAAAAACTGGCTCTGCTCACGATTGTACTTGGTAATAATTCTAGGCCGAAGTTGATCAGGAAAAATAGCTGTGTTAAGAATAGAAATACAACTTTCTTTTTTTTTTCTTGATACAGTTTGATCAACTCACGCTCAAATATACATTTGGGGCGTATTGTGGTCTAGCAGAACGGAAAATGCTACAATGGCGACCCAACTCGGGCTTCGATTTAAAAAAACCACGACCTGAGAAAATCTAAAAACGGCATAAAATTGAGTATTTAATGGCTGTAGCCGGAAAATAAATATGACCGCAAATAGTACGCAAGTCTAAAAAGTTATTGCGTAAGATTACAAAAGTTTTTTTTTAGAGTAGGATTTAAATAAGGACTAGAGTGAAAGAAAATAATAGCGTATAAATTAGTAAATAATAAATAAAAACGATCAAAGGTAGAGGGGGACGGGAGATTATAGGGTGATAAAAGAGAGGGGTGTCGGTGAACGAATTTTTTAGCAAAGCAAAATAAAATATTAGATTTATATCGTAAAAATTGATAGCGTTAAGATTTGATTTACTGTAGAAAAAAAATAAGCAACACGGCAATATATGAAATTGAGAAATAATAAAAATACACAAAATATGGCAGAAGGCGCGGAAGAATTAAAAGAGGGTTTGGAACCCTTAATAAAAAAACTATTATACGAATGCATGACAGAATTCAAAGAGGAAATAAAAAAAGAAATGACAGAGATGGTCATAGGAGTAAAAGAAGAAAAAAAAGAACCAGTAAAAAAAAAAAGGAAAAGAAATAAAGTGATCAGTAGAACAACAGAAGAAAAGAGGATAGATAACCTTATTTGTGAATGGGATGGCGAATCGATTAAGTACACATCTCAAGAATGCCCAAAGGTTGTTTTGCAAATAAACGATGTCAAAGTAGAGACATTGTGGGATTCTGGCAGCCAGATATCGGTAATGTCAGAAACAACGTATGAGCGCATGCGGAGCCAACCCATAGAGATACCAACTCTACCAGTGAAAAGCACGCTAATAACATTAGCAAATAACAAAAAGGCACAATTGGGATCAAAACAGGTTTGGGTGCAAATTAAGATAGGTGATAAAATCGTGCATCACACACTATTAATTCTAAAAGGGTTGGTACATGAAGCCATATTGGGGTCGGATTTTATGCACAAAACTGGGTGTGTGATCAATTATAAAGACGAAAAGATTATCTGTGATGGGGAAGAAGTGGAGTTTGGATCGCGGGTGAGAATGAACCATCAAAACGTATGTAATATGAAGGTTGAGACAGAACAGCCTTCAATAGAGGCACGGATTGATGAAGTAATAAAGGGAGTGAAGGAGGGATGGAAAGAGGACCTAAAAGAAGTCTTAAATGAATATAAATCGAATTTTTCAGATAAACCTGGGGTTATTAAAGGGTATGAGCACAGGATCAAGATCGCTGACGGTACACCATACCAGGCAAGATCATACTCAGTGCCACATCACTATAGAGCTGAGGTAGAGAGAGAATTAGCTAAAATGGAGGAGTGGGATATTATCACTAAGGGTTCGTCAGCATATAATAACCCATTGGTGGTTGTAAAGAAAAAAGATGGAACCATACGATTGTGTTTGGATGCCAGGCAATTGAACAAGATTACATGGCCAGACCAAAATGTTCCACCTCCAATAAATGAGTTGGTAAATAAATTCCGGTGGAAAATATCTTTTTTCCACGCTTGATCTGACTGCCAGCTATTGGCAGATCAGGTTACACCCTGCTGACCGGAAGTACACAGCCTTTCGATATAATGGTATATCATACCAATTTAACAGAATGCCTTTTGGTCTCAGGAATAGTGGGGCAGGCCTGTTAAAATGTCTCGATCGGGTGCTGTGCCCAGAAATCAAAAAGTTAATCACTGTCTACATGGATGATGTGATTATTGCATCCGATAACGCCCAGGAACATTTACAACACCTCAAGTTGTTTCTACAAGAGTGCAATAGGAAGGATATTCGCATTAATTTGCAAAAAAGCTGTTTAGCAGCGGAAGAAGTGAATTTCTTAGGGCACTTAATTAATGCCAATGGGATTAGACCCCACCCGGACAAAATCCAGGCAATACGAGATTTCCCGGCCCCTCGAACACAAAAACAGGTGAGGTCGTTCTTGGGGATGTGTAATTTCTACAATAAATTTTACAAAAACTTTGCTTCAGACATGGAGCCTCTGCTGAAATTATTGCGTAAGGGAACTTCATGGAAATGGACGGAAGAGCATGAGACAAATTTTAGGGTTATTAAAGAGAAATTCCTTAGTCAAGTGATGTTGGTTTACCCTGACTTGAGGAAACCGTTTATCGTTCAGGTAGATAGTAGTGGGTATGGGTTAGGTGCGGCCCTTATGCAGGCTCAAGAGGATGGTACCTGGGGTGTAATTTATTTTGTCAGCAGACCACTGAGAGGTGCAGAGATAAATTACTGTGTAACAGAGAAAGAGGCCTTGGCTGTGGTGTGGGCATTTCAGAAGTTCCGCCAATTCTTGATAGGATCGGAAACAATTGTTAGGACAGATCATAAGAGCCTAGAGTTCTTAAATCACAGTTATTTAACAAATAGTAGGCTAATCCGATGGAGCCTTTTTCTCCAAGAGTTCAATTATTCCATCCAGTATTGTAAGGGCACCGAAAATGTGGTAGCCGACACATTGAGCCGGAATATTGTTCCTGATACCCAGGATCATTTGCAGATGGAAGATATCTGTTTGGCAAGTGTAGAAGTAGAAACAGACGCTGTAGTAGAAGAAGGATTGAGACACTTGGGAAAGGTACAACGGAAAAGCCCGACCTACAAGAAAATTATTGATCAACTAGAAGACAAAGATGAAGCGGGAGAGACAGCAGATGCTAACACGGATGAGAGATACCGCCTGAAAGAAGGGATACTCTGGTATACCACCGACCCTCGAAGGGATCAATGGAAAATGATCATACCAGAAAGTTTACAGGAAGGACTTATTGACTACACACATCATTTGTATGGACACTATGGTGTAGATAAAGTGGAAGCCCTATTGAGGACATGGTTCCACTGGCCGAATATGAGGGCACAGGTCACCAGGATAGTAAGCTCATGTGAAATGTGTCAGAGGACAAAACCAGCAAACAAGTCGTATCAAGGTCCATTGAATTCTATCATCCCTAAAGAACCCAATGACCTGGTGGCTATTGATTTCTATGGACCATTGCCAGCTTTCGGGAGAATGAAATATCTACTAGTAGTATATGACCTTTTTTCAAAATGGGTGTCAGCATATCCGATGACCCAAGCCAATACCAAGAATGCCATACGAGCCCTTGAGGTACGATATTTTAAAAGGGTAGGCAAACCAAAAGCTATTTTGTCGGACCACGGTACGCCGTTCACATCTTATGATTGGCAACAGTGGATAGAGAGGATGGAGGTAAAACACATATTGTCATCCATTCGAAATCCGCAATCAAACCCTTGTGAGCGGGTGATGAGAGAGTTAGGACGCCTCTTCAGGGTATACACTGCATCCAACCATAGAGGATGGGTGAAACAACTCCCAAGGGTGTTAAATTTCATAAATTGGTCACATAATGAATCTACCGGATTTGCACCTGTAAGACTTCACTTCGGACAAGCAATACCTAGATTGTACCAATCCAAATTACCCGCTGGTACAGAAAACATTGATAAAGGGAGAGATCATGAAGAAGCAAGAAAAAAATTGGAACACTGTGCCAAGCTCCGAACCCAGCGGAAAGGAGGCCTGACTAGTACATTTAAAACAGGGGATACAGTATGGGTAAAAACGAACCCTGTGAGCCAAACTGGGAAGCATATTTTTAAAAAGTTCCAAAATTTGTATGAGGGACCTTACCAAATCAGCCGACGGGATGGTCCAAATGCTTTCACCTTAAAGAATGGTGAAGGGGAAAGGGGTACCTATAACGCTAGGTCACTGAAACCATATAAGACTAAGACATGGGTTAGAAGTACTCCATAAAGGCTTATTAAGAATAAAATTAGTTTAAACCTATATTTTATTCTCATTCCCTGCCCCGGTGGTATTGTACCATTTATTTATATATATAAAGTACAAATTACTTTTAATATTAAGTATGATAGAAAGGAGAAAGAACATGACCTTTATTTTTTTTTTGTAACGTAAAGTTTTAAGAGAAAGATAACGTACAGTGAAAGTTTAATTTTTCTTTTTTTTTGAAAATAAGTTAAATAAAATAAATTCAGTGTTGGAAAGTGTATATTGAATCATTGATTAAAATTTCAAAAGGCGAAAGATTGCTATCAGAAACAACTTTCGGATGGTAATTAAAAATGGCCGAAATTCGCAGCGGAAAACAGACTTTGTAAAAAAGAAAAGGAGAAAAATGTAGAAGTTGTAAAGTAAAACAAAAGAAGAGAAAGGACGTGCGCAGAGCTTCTAAAAAGAATCGAAGGTATAAAAGGAGCGGACAGATTTGAAAAGGAGTCTTTTTACCTGGGTGTTCCAATAACGCTGAGCATTTAGAAGTGTTTCATATTCTTGTTTTTTTAAAATGTGTTCACTTAGATACCAGCTGAAATCGCCCGCCATGAGTGAGTAGAAAGTTATCGCTCGCCGACACTTTCTCTCAAAAGAAAAGTCACCTAGATCGTCCTCGTGCTACCTAAAATAGATTGGAGATTCGGATCTAAAATAAAAAGAAAAAGAAAACAGCTATTGTGAACTACTCCCTAACGGAATTGTACGTCGGGAAGAGCAATGACCTACAAGAAATGTTAACTTACCGGTAAGTAAATGTACATAAATATTTTTTTACATAAAGCTTTATGAGTGATGAACTGAATTGAAATGTTATACGATAAAATTTTCTTGTATCAGAAGATTCATGAACTGAGAAAGAAACCAAAATGTCGGGACAGAAAATCAGACAAATTAATGGATACTCCAATATTCGACACTGATTAATGAATTCATATACACAATTTTTTCCAACGTTGTATTTCTTATCATAATTATCATTATTAAATGTTTAACAAATTATAATAAATCATTATTATTAATATCACTTTCATTGTATGTGTCGGAAGAAATTCGTACTAGGTTATGTAATTTTTTTTTTTTAGTAAATTTAGATCGTATAATTATTACCTTACGGACTACAATATTTGATGCAGTCTCAGTGGGTCTAACGACCCTGGCGCCCTCAAGTAGAAATTAAAAACTGGCTCTGCTCACGATTGTACTCGGTAATAATTCTAGGCCGAAGTTGATCAGGAAAAATAGCTGTGTTAAGAATAGAAATACAACTTTCTTTTTTTCTTGATACGCGTTTGATCAACTCAGCTCAAATATACAGAATACTTACACTATTTATTGAGTTGTTTTTCTTGTTTGTTATTTCAATTTAAAAAGTTAGTCATGCTGTATAATCCAATATTTAGAGATTTAAAGGATTTACATTACATTTACTTAAGGCAGAAATTTTTACATTGTTTTTTCAATACATTTTTATAAACCATTATACAACACCTTATACTTTCTTTTGTCTAACGATAGTTTATAATAACCAAAAAAATAATTAAACAATTAGTTTCTTCCCCTAGAATAGATAAAAAATTTTGTAGGTGCTTTTCTAATAGAGCAGTTACAAGTTATGGTGTATAGTTATTAAATCAACAAAAGGCATTAAATGATAAGATTTAAATGAAATGCATGCAATAATTAACTTTTTTAAAATTGTTTTTTTTTTTTTTTATTAATTCTGTTTTCCTTCAATTTGGACTATTATGTATTTGGATAAATTTATGGATCAATTATAAATTTTAGCTAAATAACAATTTTCATAACAGTTCAAATTTAATAAAAAGCATATTAGTAAAATATATAAAACACATTATATCGATCTTAAGGAAAAAAAATACCAATTGGTGTAAAAAAGCATAAGACAGCATTAAAATCAATCACCAAACTCTATGTTTTAGGTTCTGATATTCTAACCCTATAGCCATACCAAACACACATTAGTAGAATAATAAAAATAATATCTACTATGCATACTTATTATGAGATAATATTTTAAATAAATTTATTTTAAAATAAATGTGAATTAGAATGTTTAAATAAAAGTAATTCAGGAATCTAAATATTTTCATTTACATATACATTTTATTAATTATCACAGTGAAATAGCATAGGCCTGTTTGGTTTAGCACAGTGATAGACAATATAATATTTAGTATATTTTGAATAATTGTCACAAGTCTGTTAAAAAGTAATTCTCTTATAAAAAAATTAAATAAATTGTAAAAGCTAAGTAAATGCATGCAGTCTAAGAATATATTATATTAATCATAAATAAAAAACTTTCTTCATCAGCTATTTATTCATTGAGATCAATGCATATTTATTTATTGATTTTTCATTTTTAGATAAAAACTCTTCACTCAAAAACAACAACAAAAAAACGCTCTTTTCTATTTAGCTAATTAAATTTAGAGAGAAAAGCTTTTCTGACTTATATAATACGATGTATTCCAATCAGTGAAAGTAAAACTCAGGTGTCGTTTCTGTGATTCCAGTCAATAAGATATTAGTTTCTTCTCAAGTAGCAGATCTGTTTAATCCATTTCATTTATTGCTTTTTATTAAAGATTAAAACAACTTAAAGTTTTAACTTTCGATTGTCTTTGAGAAAGTAAAACCAGTGTATTTCGCAGACAATTGTCTTATATTATTTTAATATAAAAAGCTTATGACTTTTACCATTAATTTTAATTGAAATAAGTACTGCAATTAAAAATAGAAATAATTGGTCTAAACAAGAGAGAATTATAGTTAAGTGATAATATTGGATCATCATCAATCGCATTTTATAACAACATCATTTAATTTTCGATCACTAATGATTGATTCGATGTAAGATGAAAATCTCTCTCTCTCTCTCTCTATCTCTCTCTCTGAGTTTAGTCTGTTTCTCCGATTTGATTCATAGCTTCTCTTATTATCAACTGGGGAATTTTTTCTTCTAATACATTAATCTCACATGCAGTCTGTTTCTAGGTCTTTTACAATGTCATACTATATATATGATTAAACACTTTGATTTATATTTAGAATAACTTTGCAAATATGTAATGACGTTAACTGTTTATATTTCTATACGGAATGTAATAAATACAATAAGTGCGCTTATATGTAACTATAGAGAAGCTTGTGATTAAGCTTATATTTCTGATTAGTAAATGGTGCAATTTATTTTATTTTTATTGGAGAGTGCAAAAAAATGGTACCGATGCATATAATCTATTATTCCATGAACAATATGAAAGTCTAATGATGAAAAGTTTCTAGATTAATTTTGTTTGATAAAATTAAAAAACAAGGGTGCCGTTTGAATAGAATCTTTTGTATTTGTTGGAACTCGCATATAAAAACGAACGTGGTATTGTACATATATGAGGTGCCGTAATGCAATGATAGTTCATTTGTTTGCAATGCTTATGGTTTAGTTTGAATCCAGATTGAGCATATCTAAAAATATTTTTCCAGCAAGCTTAGATTTTTTAGATAGTTGATTCATAGTCAATGTAGCTAATCATTCAATATTGATCAGTAAATATAAATTTTTTATTCTTAGCTAACAATTAAACAACAACAGGGACGTGTTCAAATCCTCACTACCCAGTATTTGTCAAATTTAATGCCTTCTCTTTCACCGTTTCTCTATTTTGCAGTGGTATATAGACATATACTTTTTTCTTTTTATATATAATTATCAAATAACAGCATCAGATATATATATATATATATATATATATAATTTAAATTAGAAAAAAATACCTTTTTCTTCTTTCCCTTTACATATGTGTGGGTGGGTGTGAAAAATGTCTTTTCTGGTTTTCTATGCATAAATAAGTGCAGGCAAGAGACTATTCACACCGGGAAAGAAAATTAGACGCATATTCTAAATTGTAATTGTGTCAATAAATTTATTTAAAAATGCTTACTTTTTCAAAATAGTTGTGTGTGAATTAAATTTAACAAGTGAGGGTATTATTAAATAACGTTAAAAAATTCATTAAGTAAAACTTACATCTTAACTTCCATTTTGAGATCAAATTACTGCTGCATCCCTTTCCCCCTATAATTGGTTATTATTTGATTTTTTTTTAATTGGTTATTATTGAAACATCACTCATTACATATATGGGAGATGATGATCTGGACCAACTAATGAATTGTGGTTCTGTATGATATATATATATTGAAGATCATTTACCTTTTTCGCAAGTGTGTGGTCATGTGTATTGATTGTATGAGATAGAGTGGATGACTGAAGGGAGCCGGAAACTCTGTGTTCGAATTCCCCATATTATATTGAAACTTCAGGAAAACATTTAAATACCATGCATAGCCTTAAAAGTAGAATTCTTCACTGACTGTCTATTTACTTACATTAATAGCTATCATATAAAAAAAGTGGATCTTTTAAAAATATATACCATCAACAAATAAATAATAGCTTACTTAAAAATGGTACAACATGCAAAATAAAAAAAGATCAAAAACAACTTATTGTAAAACAGACTAATTTATTTGTAACTCCATTATATTAGGAAACATTATTCAATTTAGGTTGGTGCGTTGCTACATTTTCTCTAGTTAAACAATTAAGCTTTAATTCATTCTCTCAAGATTTACAGCAATATTTTTTATATTGTTAAATAAGTTACTTTCAGTTTTATGAATAATATTTTGTTTGTTTACTTAATTATTATTTGTTTAATTTCACGACGTCTTGCTTCAATTTTTCAGAATTATTTAGAATATAAATGGTTTTTTTTATAAGCAAACGTTTAATTTGACATTGATTACATTTCTATAAGATATAATGTTTATTTGAATCATTATGTAGTGCAATGATATAATGACGGACTCAAAAATTGAGTGAAATAAAGCAAAATATTTTTGTGTAATCAATTAACTAAAACTGTTGTGCTCAATCTGTTTTAAGAGTTAAAACATCTCAGAATTCTTTGATATCATTAACTAAACAATTATTATAGGCAAAATTATTTTATATATATATTAATCTGCAGGATATTGTTTATAAAATATCTGCATATATTTTCTAATTGCAAGCCAAAAGTATTTTCCAAATGTTTTGAATTGGCAAAGCAATCTATTATTAATAATATTTTTTGATAATTGTTAATAGTTTTTACATTAAATACCTTGCTAAGTTTTTAACTTGGTAATTAAATGGCTTAATTTAAGGCAATTTTTATTTCTAATCTAATTTTTATTTTATGCTTTTCTTTGCACATAGCTTATCTTATTTTTTCAGAAGTCTCTATCTTGTGCTTTGGTTTGATAGTATTCTCAGTACTCAAAATATCATTGTTGAACTATTATAACAACATTACACTGTTATATGCTTAAGGTGTAAGTCCATTCTATTTAAAAATTACATACAGTTCTGCACTGGTAAATTTAATTGAATATTACATCTTTAAACAAGTAAGATGAAAGTTGTGATATCAAATAAAGACATAATTTATATCAATAAGTTTTTGTGTAATAAAATATTATTGTAAAGTATATATGTTAAATTCTTTTAATAGACAATTTTATAGTACAAACAGGTATCAACATCTTATTATGTAAAATGATAATATGCCATTGTTTAACCATTTGTTCTAGCATCTCAAATTTAGAACATCATTATATTTATAAATAATAAAATAATTAGTGTCATAATAATTATACTAATGTTACAAATTCTAATCTTTCATAAAAATATTTTACAACATGGTTCAAACAATATAAGTGTAGCTGGAGTGATTATAATATAAAATAATTGCTTCTATTTAATATACACTTTATTCAAACACTTTATAAAATAATGATAAAATAGTTAACAATCTTTCTAAATATAAATTTAAATATAATAAAAATAATCATTCATGGAACTATGTAATAACAATTTAAACATTATCCCAAAATTGATCAAAATGTATATCAAGCATTGTTAATCGAGAGGTCATCGTAACTGCCTTGCAAGCAAGTAGTTGGTTGCAGATGGTTGTGGGTTCACCTCCCGGCCGATGCTCTGACATATGAAAAAAAAAAGATAAAGGTTTAAAAATGTCTTTTATTAAGAAAGATCAATATAATGATAAAATTAAAACATAAATGAATAAACTGGGTTTTTGTTTAATTGAAAATTATAATACTGACAGCCAGCATATGAAATTTATTAATATTGTAAAGAAAACTGAACATCAATCTGTAACTAATGGTATATACTATAGTATATATTTTTCCATCACTCTATGTCCACTTATGCTTGCTATTATTAAGTTTCACAAAGAGGAAATCTACTTAGATTGATAATAGATTTTGGAGGTTGAATATTTCTATAAAGCTGATATAAGTATTGGTAAATAGATGGTTGCTTCATTTTTTTAAAAATTTATTAATAAACTAAAAATATTAAATTGGATAATAATGATACTATGACTTTGTTAGGTGTCATTAAATTATATAATACTATGTATCTCTTCAATTTAGAAATATTATTGAGTATGTTTACAAAAAAAAATTGTAAATAAATTTGCATTAAAATTTATAAGTGCTAATATTATTGCTATTTTTAATGATAAATATAAATAATGTCTAAGAAATAGCCATGGGTTTTCCTAATGTTTCACAAGTTTGTAACTTTGAATTATGTTGAAGTTTTCATTCATTACTGTAAATATATTATTGGCTTATCTTCATATAAATTAAACAATGTAA
>JAQFVV010015382.1:0-15991 GCA_028023455.1 Epiperipatus broadwayi
AATAATATACTTTAATGTACAAATTAGATTACATGAATTTGTTGTTAACCAAAGTTACATTGTTGAAAATACATGATTTAAAACTATGTAGCTTTAGAGCAAACAGAAAGAATAATTAAAGAAAGGGAGAAGTTAAACAAACAACAAAAAAATAGTTGTTCTTGTTACAGAAAAATCATAATTTGTTTTTTTAGGTTATGTTTTTTTTTTCAGGTTTTTAATAGTGACCATGTAGCAGCAAATATATCTGGGTGTGAAATTTTGCCATCTCTGGCCTTTAATTGTTAGAGCTTCTTTGAGAATGTGGTTGGGTGCTTTGTGGTATTGTCTCCAAGGCAGAAAGCACATCTGGTGCACCAGAAACTATATAAACAAAATGTTTCTGCATGAGCTGCTGGTATTGAGCCTTTACTGAGTACCTCTAATAAGTTATCAAATGTGATGTTATTTTGTCTATATGTGTTAATTATAATTTCTCGGATGTTTGTTAGGCCTATGCAGGTGTGAAATAGATGCTGTTGTGTTTCTTTTTCCTTGTGGGACAAGGAACAAATAGCATCAATTTTGTTGTAAAATCTGCAGTATTTAAGGAAGTAGGAGGTAGGTAGAGCATGAAGATTTACCTTTAAAAGAAAGTCAAAAAATTTGGGTTCCATTGACCACTTTTTAAATCGCTGCATCAAAAGACTATTGTTCATATTTAGCATAGGTGAGTGAGGATATGTTGTTATGTCTGGGTATAGCATATTATAAATAGTCTAATAGGTGTATCTACCAACACCCAAAAAAGACACCTGATCATAAATGCTTTTAAGTTGGTTTATGAGCAAAGACAAATATCCGTGTGAAGGTGGTGGTCAGTCTGTGGGTGTTATTTGAAGAATGCATTTAAGGGCTGGAAAACTTCTTATCAGAGCAGCTAGGAGATTAATACTTTTTTGTTTGTGAAAAAATTGTATGGAGTGAAGACCTAATCCATTTCTAGTTGTTGGAAGACTAAGTTGTTTTACAGAGATGGAGACTACTTTTCTGCGCCATGATAGATTGCTGCAGAGTGAGTAAATGGATGATGTGAAAGATTTAGTCAAATTTATGATTGGTGAGTAATTGGTTATTTTTGTAGTTACAAGCTGATTGAATAGGCATACTTTTGCATATAGTGAAAGGTAGGTTTTGGAGAGAGAAGTGGTTGTATGTTCAGCATCATCTTTCAGGTTTTTTTGGATATTTTGTCTCATTGCAGAGGGTCCTAGGTAGAAAGGAAAACCAAGGAAATTAGTTGGTTTCCCATGATAAACTTGTGTATTTATCTTGCCAGTATAAAGAGACCAAGCTTATCTTTTGTTAATATTGATTTTGAGTTTATATTTGAGGGTGTATTCCTTAAGTATTTTTTCCAGAGTATGTAGTTGTTTTTTGGATGTAAGAAAAACAGTAAAATCATCCATATATGCAATACATGGTACATATTGTCCAGTGTGTGGAATTTGGATTCCTTGTAATTTTTTTGTATTTTGTTTATGAGAGGGTTAATGTAGAACATAAATAATAATGAACTGAGTGGAGATCCTTGAGGTATGGATTGGTGGGGAGAGAAAGAAGGTGATGTTCTACCATTAATTGTAATATGGATTTCACGACTAAGGAGTAGATTGGTTAGTAGGTATAAGAGATTGCATGGTATTTTGGTGTCTGCAAGTGTTTCAATTAAAATTTCAATAGGGACTGAGTCAAAAGCAGCCTCAATGTCAATTTGAACAGCCATGGGAGCATACTTTCTCTGCTCTCTAACTAAGTTTGCAATGGTTTTGAAAATGAGAGCAGCTTGGCCTGTTGAAGAGCCTTTTTAGCATGTTGCATTGATGATAATAGAGGGAGGAGATATGGTTCAATTTTATCTTTTAGCACCTTTCCAGAATTTTAATACCAAGGGGGCTCATGGAGATTGGTCGCAGATTAGATATATTGGATATTAAAGCTTGATTTTTGATGAATGAAACTAAGGAGATTGGATATAGATCTTTTATGTTAAACAGCCTCTGTAATAGATAATTTGCTAAATCATATAGATATGTGGTGGTAAACTGACTGAGATGTGAAAATATGAATTTGGGGATTACATGTAGTCCTGGATGACAAGAGTTTGGAATTGTGGTTAGCTTCAACAAGAAATCAGTAGCATGGAAAAGTTTATCTAATTCTGGTTGGCCAAATAGATCTTCAGTTGGTGTGAAGGCACAATGTGACTGCAGCTTTTGTTTGAAGTATTTGTATATTGGCTCTATTATATTGTGTCCGGCTTTGGTAACACCATTGGTTTCAAGTGCTTGTGGGACTCTGACAGTAGAAGGATATCCCAGAGCCCATCTAATATACCCTCGTGTCTAGGTGTGTTGTTTTGTTAGACAGATTTTTTTCTTTTTATGGCAAGGTACTCTTTTAGAGCATTGCAGGTGTCATTGTAAATTTGTGTAAGTATTTTTATATGTGTGTAGGAATCTGGAGCAGATTTACACATGGTGATTCTTTTATGTAGCTCATCAGCCAGAATCAGGAGTCTTGAGGGTGGTGGTGTGGTTTGGGTAAAAATAATTTATATTAAATGACAGAATGTTGATAAAAGAAATGTACCATTGAAGAGGATCAAGTTGCATAGTGCTAAGTTTAAATAATATATGTTTCAGAGTACAAAAATTCAGAAGTGTGTGCAGGAAGAATTATTTTTATTGTTTTATGAAATTGAATTGTTGATGTTTGCATTGTACTTAGATTGAGTTCAAGCATTTGGCTAGAATTGTCAGAGAAAGGTGAGGGATTAAGTGTTAACTTAATTAAGTGATGAAGCATGGGTGAATAAAAACACAGGTCAATAAGTGAGGTGTAACGACTGTTGTAGACAGAGATTAAGTTGGGTGTTAAGAAACCTTCAGCACTCATTAGTGGTATTGCAAGTTGATATAGCCACTTTGAAACAAAAGTGTGATAACTCATGTTAAAATCACCCATTAAGATAACTGGGTAAGAAGTTGATGATAGTAATGAATTGATGGTAAGCAGTAATCTCGAGATAACAGCTGGTCCAGGAGGTATGTAAACAAAAATTATGTTGAGTGCAACAGTATTGTGATGAAAAGTGAATATAAGTAGATTTGAGTCGATATATAAAATTTTAAGGGATGAAAAATGGCAGCTTCTTGTGATGACCAGGCCAGTGCCTCCTGAAGGTGATGATGAATCCTTGAACAAGTGGAAAAACCTTAGGTCCTTAAAAAGGTTGTGGGGTCAATCTGAGAACCACTATATATTTTCATTTCCAGCAGACCCAGGATGTGTGGCTGCGTAAATTGAATCCATTTACTTAGCTGGAAGTTTTTTTTAATCGAGTTTCTCGAACATTGAAAGCTCCTATCTTTATTTTCATGTTGAAAGTAAATGTAGAAAAAAAAATATTAAAGGTATATGTTTAAATTGACTGGATTGTGATTTCATTTGTTGCCTTGTTTATAAGATTTAAAAAAAGTATTGTATGCAGAAAAAAACATCAGCTACAACTCGAAATTAAAATTTTCAGGGTTGGCATCTAGGGCATCAAAATATTTAAGAGATGGTTTGTTTGCATTACTTTTTTTTTCAGAGACTGTGTAATATTTGTTGGTATACTAGTGTATATATGTTTATCTTCAGGGTTTCTTTTTGATTTGTTGCTTGAATTTGAGACTTTGGTAAGTGAAAGATGAAAATTTTTTGGCTCAGTTAGAGCTTCCTGTGTTTGTTGAGTGTCTGTTAAGTGGGGGTTACAGAATTCTGGGTTATGATTGCTGTTATTAGTGGAACATGTTTGGTTAATTTCGGTATCAAGTGTTTTTATTTTTTTATTATCTTGATCTTTTTGTGGTCTCCCAGGTTTTTTTTGGCAATGTAGTCTGTTTCACAGCTTTCAATTGTTGTTAATGGTGGTGTCAGTGTATCCATAACATCTATGCTGGTCTTATTTATTATAGGAGGCAATTGGCTGATATTGTCATTGTGAAAAATTGAATGTGGTACCTTAGCTATATGAGTTGGATCAAACTCTTTACATGGTTTGGCTGATGAGGTGAGAGTTTCATTTTTATTGGCCTGAGAAGTTTTGCTGCTGATGTTAATGGTTGTGCTGAGGACTTGATTCGTCTGCTCAATGGAGAGTTCAATTGGTGAAGCATCTTCATTTGTGGGAGAGGTTATGTGTGGATTAGATGTTTTATCACTATTGTCTTGGTTTTTATTATGAATGCATTTAGGTGTATGTTTACCCACCTGATTTCATTGTAAACATTGAGTTGTTGTGCAGTTTATTGCTAGATGTCCATATTGGCGACAAGAGAAACATTGTGGTTTCAACACCCTTATATATAGGCAAAGTGGTGCTTCTTGGTCTGTAATCTGAGTAGGTATAGTGGTTGGATCAATGTTTTTATTTAGCTTGACTTTAAATTCATAGCTATTGCTGTATATTGGAACTGGAGTGTCTTTTAGGTAAACTGGTTGTGATGAGACCACCTTTCCAAATGACTCCATTAATTTTTTAAAATCCTGTATGGAGTAGCCTAGGTATGCATTTTTCAACATGCCAGTTATGTATTTCTGTTTGTTTTTATCTACAGAAAGTAGAGCAAATTGACCCAATGTTTTGATCTTTGTTTTAAATCTATTTTTTTGATTTGGATCATGAAACTCTATGATGAGGTATCTTTGATTGGGATGATCAGCTAAGCTATAGAACACTGTCCCATAGATTGTGCAGAGTGAGTGCTTCATATAGAGCTCTTGGGAATTTATACAAAGAACAATCTAATATCTGTGGCTGATAAAACTATTGAACAATCTGTGAAAAAACGATGGAAAGTGTTAAAAAGACCATTAGGAATTGTGTTGTGAAATTTCTCAGAAATGCTATCTAGCATATCAGCATTCCATATTACCGAAGGAGAAAATTGTGTTCCTTCTCCATTTTGATTTTGCAAATCTAAACTTTCAATATTACTAGTGGTAGATCTTCTAAATCTTTGGGAAGAGGGATTAAAAATTATGCTCGTAGTTTCTGTTGTGTTTTTTTTCGCAATATCAGCGAATGTTTTTTTAGCTATTAGAGTGACATTATTTTTTACATTTGCTTTTTCACTCACATCAGCCATTTACATTATCTAGGTGTTTGTTTTTCACAGCCACACAATGAATAATTGCAAACTTTTATGATATGTATATAAATTTTTTACTTTAAAAAATAAATAAATATTTTTTTTTTAAATTACCTTTCCTAATGGAGTTGGGAAGTAGAAATATTAATAATAGCAGGAGACTTTTAGCAGACATGCGACCATGTGTTAAACCAGGTGGCGCTATCATTAAATTTATAATTTTATAAAATATTTTTATGTATAAAAGGAAGTCTTACAATTTTGCTTATCACAATTTCTATTACATTAAAGAATAAACTGTTATAAAAGTTTATGCTAGATTGTGTTTCCTATTCGATCTATTTCCCCACCCGGTTCAATATATATATATTGAAAATAAATTAATATACTTTAGTGCTTTTGATTAATAATTTTAATAATCCTTTACATTTAGTAATGGGCCTATATAAGTTACATACTTTATCTGAAGGAAAGTTAAAGTTAGTAAACAACAAAGTGCCAAGACTAAATAATAATAAATTCTTAGTACTTGGAATAGTTAATTGCTACATAATTTTGTGCAATACTGGTATATGCATTGTTTATGAAGCATATTGGTTTCTATATAGTCAATATGCTTGTAATTTTTAAATATAAATCACAATAAAACTTTTATTTTGAAAGAGTAAAAAAGATAATAATTCAGTTTTGTACATAGGCAACAGAAAAAATATAAAATTAATTGTAATAGTGTATAAAAACAAATCTGCACTACAATCTGTAAGTAGTTCTCTCTTTTTTCTAAACACCATTTCATAATGCATGTTTATGGTGTAGAATAAATAGAATGAATAACTGAATCTACCTAATACAATGCTGAAAATTAGCAGAGAAAACATATAATAATTTATTTGCTATAAATTAATAATACTTTTATTAATCTAAAAAAATCATGACTTTTTTTCTATGCTTTATGGTATTCATTTCGTTATCCTAAAAAGATTATAAACTTCAGGATTATTGCCTTAATGGAAATTGATAAATTCCATGTCCTGTAATATCGACAAAAATTTTCACATAAACTTAACTTACATATTTATAACATTTTACATAAAACCAAAAATAAATTTAAATATATTTCATATATATATATTTGTCTGAAGATTTTATATAAAGAAATTTTACTTGCAATTATTAAATATTTTTTTAGAAAAATATCAACATTGTTTTTATTATTATAAGTACAGTCAACATTAATAACTTACAGGTTGGTAGAAAACACTTTTTTAGTGGTTTTATTTTCCTCTATTCTTAAGATATTGTTGTTTTGGCTAAGAATATGTTAGCATAGTAAATAAACTAATAACTTTTGGATTAACAAATAAATAATTTTAAAGTACTACACTAACTAATTACACTTTGGCAAAATACCCTAATTAGCTAGAGTGTCACATTCAACTGAACTTCCAACAGCCATAACAAATTCACATTACTCTTAAGAAACCTTATTTGTTTTCTATAATTATTTTAAATTTGATTTTTACTTAATATAATTTTTATTTAAAATAAATGTTATTATATTTATATAAAAAATAAAATATATAATCACAAAATTGCAAAAAATGGTGGAGAAAAATACTATTGTTTAGAATAGTTAGTTACAACCAGTTATTATAATGAAATAAATTTGTTTTTAATTATTTTAAATATTATTTACAATAAGTATTTTAAAATTGATATACAAGAAATAGACGAAAAATTATTAATGTAAAATAGAAAGAAAAATTACTTATGTTTAGATAACAAGCAATATAAGTTTAAATTAAATTTCCATAAATAAAAAAAAGAAATGGGAAAAACATTACACTATGTGAGCAAAATGCAATCAAATTTACTTTTTAAAAAATACAGACACATCTAGGAATGTATGAAATATATATCTGTTCAATTAAAAGAATCTATAATATTAATGCATATAATTTTTTTGTGATATCACATACCAGTTGTAGTCATTAAAAAGTTAGAATCATTGATTTAATTACCATGCAAAAAATGTCATTTATCTGTCCAATAATATACCTAAAAAGGAAGAAAAGAATAATATCATTCAAAAGATTGTGTTCTTAAACTAATTATGACAGGTCCATCACAGAAACATGATATATTAAAGATAATTCAGAGAAATCCTTAAAAATACTAAATAAAATCTTTTTTCTTTTTTTTTATGTTAAGGACTCTTGTTACATTCAGTAAGGATATATTTAGTATTTTCAATATTCTCTCTGATTATATGGTATTACCATTGCCTTTAATATAATGTTTGTATTTTATACTAATCTGTGTGTCATTACTAATTGTAGAGTGTATTTGAAAAAATATGTATTTAAATTTTTCTAGAAAAATCTAACAAACTAAATAATAAAAATTTCCCATTATACAACTTTGGATCATATGCTTGATATTTTTGAATAATAACATGCTAATTTCTGAAACAAACCAAATTTCATTTATAAGAATTTATCAGTAATTTTTGAAATTTCATATTTCAATATTAAATAATTCAGAGTCAGAACTACATCAAATTGAGTAGTCAGTGAGCCAGTATTAAATCTTACAAGGCAATAATCTTGATTGGGATCTGCTTAGTTATTACAGTTAATTTCAAATTTGAAGATTATTTTGCTTTCACCATCTCTGTGTCATAATTTTATGTATGTAATATTAAGTTAGCTCTTACACATTTTAGAGACTTGTTTATGACAATTGTATTACATGTTAATTCTCAATTATCTCCATAATGATGTGGATGGTTCTGAAGTTGGGTGAAGAAAATTGCTCTTACAAATATTTAAGCAAGCTTATGAGAAAACTATATGATATTATTTCATAATACTATATATACACATCAACATATTTATGTGCTAAGTAATTTATTTAATATATTAATATTATTTATTAAACATTGTATAATTGTTTTAAATTGTAATTTAAATAAGTTGTAGTTGATATATTTCATTCATTTTTATAGAATTTAAACTTATAGCTATCATACTTTTTTACCATCTTATACTTTTGAATTAATGAGATAAATTACCAGTTCAAATTACATTAAAATAAAAAATAAATAAACAGATGCCTATAAATAATAGAATAATTTAAGGTCCCTATTAACAAGCATTGATTAGTGCATCCTCATATTAGATTTACAATGGAGACAAAGTCTGATGGAAAACTCCATTTTTTGATGTTTTAGTCACCAGAACAGCAAAAAGTTTATCTTTTTCAATTTATAGAAAAAATACACATACGGACAGATATATACATTTCTATTTTCATCATCACCCAACTCAGATCGTTTCTGTAGCCAAAACTCTTTTAAATAGAGCATTTAACCTTTCAGTTAAGTCACATCTGAAAGATGAAATAAATCATATTAATATTGTTCTATTAGCAAATAGTTATAATTATAAATTTATTAAAAAAGCCTAATTTCAAGCCCAAATTGGACAAAATAGGAAACAAAAAGATGATAAGTCAGCTATTAGGATTTGTGTTCCATATGTAAAAGGAACTACAGACAGTATTGGATGTATATTAAAATGCTATAATATAAATACAGCGTTTTCTACTCAACAAAAGATCAGCAATATAATAACCAAGCCTAAGGATTCAATCCCTCTTGAATCTCATGGTATTTATCAAATCTCATGTGAAAATTGTAAGGCTTCTTACATAGGTATGAGTAATCATCGCATCAGTGTTAGGAGAGATGAGCATGCTAATGCAGTTAAACAACACTCGTCATCATCAGCACGCTCACTCCATACTATGGATTCAGGTCAAAAAATTAATTTTTCTAGTACCAGGATCATATCCAGATGTGATAATCTATACCAGTGCAAAATTAGAAAAGCCATTGAGATACTTAAAAGGGCAAATTGTATCAATAAGCGAGATGATACAAGCAAACTTTCTCTCATTTGGAAAGATTTTTTTAAAAAACATTCTTAATTTAACATTTTTGCTATTGGTGAAACTTTAACATTTTTTTTTAAATCAGTGATTGTAGCGCCTCCACAACCATATTTTCTACCTTTTATCACTCTGTGGCTGACTTGTGTTACCAAGTCGAAATGTCAGTATATCAATATTTAAAATATTTTAACATGGATGAACCCACAAAATATGTCAAAAAAAAAAATATATATAAAAAAAAAAAAAAAAAATATATATATATATTGAAGGATATTTTTTTAGTATTTCTTATATATGTAATATATATATATTGTAACATTACAGTTACAACTGTAATTGTCTACTATAACTCAAAAACTATAAAAACTTTATTGTCTTTATTTTTATGGTTAAGCAAATCTAATCACCACTATTATTGGTTTAGATAGTATACAATATAATCAAAATTAAGTCCAAAAATATCTCATACAAATGCTTAAGAGAAAATCTAATTTTATAAAAGATTTAAAAATGTCTTTCTAAGCAGACTTTTTAATCACTGCTTATATAAAATTACACGCATTTGTATTTTGTCATCATCATCATCATCATATTCATTATTATTATTATTATTATTATTATTATTATTATTATTATTATTATTATTATTATTAGAATATTTCTGTATCTAATTTGCTTTCTAACTTAGATATTAAGAAACAGAATTATAACACTCATACTCACAATGTTTTTGAACTGAACATTTGTAAATCTGATGTATTAAGATTTTTCTCTTTATTTCGTTTACCTAGAACTTATAACAAAGATTTTGGTAATGATGATGTTTTTAATATGGATTTTAAACAATTCACTAAAGTCCTCATAAAAAAATATTATCCTTGATTTCATTTGATATATTGCATTTTTATTTATTTGTCCATTTTATTGTTTTTCTATTTTATTGGTATTATTTATTTTATTATTATTATTATTATTATTATTATTATTTTAATGCTTATTTAGATTTGTATCTAATAATTACATTACTGTGCAATCTACAATTGGGTAAATGCTGTTGATATGTACAGTTGATATGTACATTAAATAAATAAATAATTGAATTGAATAGAATTATTATTATTATTATTATTATTATTATTATTATTATTATTATTATTATTATTATTATTATTATTATTATTATTATTATTATTATTATTATTATTATTGCACTATATAAAATGATTTATTTACATATTATTATTATTATTATTATTATTATCACTACAACTACTACTACTACTACTGCTGCTGCTGCTACTGCTGCTACTGCTGCTACTACTACTACTACTACTACTGCTACTACTACTACTACTACTACTACTACTACTACTACTACTACTACTACTACTACTACTACTACTACTTACTACTACTACTACTATGGAAAAGCACCATTGAATTATTTACACAAATAGAGGTACAAACACACAAAATAAAAATTTTATAAAAAAAATAGAGAATTGAAAAATAAATCACACATTACAAACCAGAATATTTTATAATGATGTAATGACATTTAAAATTATATTTTGTAAGGTCCTGGAACAAATAGTCTTTATATTTTATGTGTTTAAATTTAGTCAAATTATAAAGATACAACTAACAAAATTGATTTAGTTTCCATAATCTAAAAGGTATTTATTTAATAAAACGGTCAATTTAAAATTAATTAAAATAAATATCTGAGAACTTGTAGCTTTGTTTTAAATAAATAATTGTAAAATTAGTTTAAACCAGAACAAAATGAAGTTATTGAAAAGGTTAAAATTTATTATTATTATTTCTTTTCATTTTGAAACGAATCTTCACAAATGTTGCTGCATTAATTCAAAAAGTAGACAGTGTCTATTATCTGTTTTTTTGTAACCTTAACAATTTACTAATTTTCTGCTGTAAAAATAAGGAAGTACTTGAAAAAAAAACAGTTATTGTTTACAAAATATTACCCCATTCAAAATTTAGCAAGTTTAAACTTTAAAAAAGCCATTTTATTTGTCTTCATCACCATAGTCAAGTAGATCAACTCACTCTAAGTATTTTGCCGTGGCTTGAAAAAATGCCTTCCCTTTTCAGATTAAGAAAAAAAAAAGATAAACACCAACAAATAAACAAGTAAGTATCACATTTATTATTTCAAGAAAAATTTATTTATTGCAATAATGGAAACTTTACAAATTTACTAGTGGGATACATCTAGTAACTTCAATCAAGTTGTTTATATCTTCATTTAAAATAATAGTGAAACAACTTTTATTTTCACTTCAAAATGTGTGAATATCTTGTTTCATTACTATGAATTATCTCATCATGAATTATTGAAAGAAAAAATTTAAGTAATAAGTTTCAACTTAAATATATAGACATAAGCTTTGTAGCTTAGTAAAATGCTAATTGTTAATTAAAATCAACGGAATCAATATGTTTATGAATTATTGTCTATTGCTTGGTCATATAAAATATAAATTACCTGGCCAATATAGCAGCATGAATTAAATGTGTACAAACTACTAGATTAGTAAAATACTTCTAACAAAATAATTGGTGAATGCTAATCATTTGGAGATAAAGTTATAGTGTTTCTAAATTGATTATATTGATTCTCCTTTGTATAAAAAACTATGACTCCACCTCAATTGCTTAAAGTAATGGATTATGGATTATAAATGCCAAATATTAAATATTATAATAGTCAAATTTATCAGCAAGACCTAAATGGATTCATGTGCTAAATATAACCAATATTGAATTAATAAATGTGCTTAATGGAATTTTATTAATCTTCATATTAAGTTCCAATAATAATTAAATTTACAAAAGAAATATAATTGGGCTTAATATAATATTTCATGTTTTTATTAGAATGTTTTCAGAATTCCCAAAAACATTGGAATATTATGCAAGTTTAAATATTTCCATAGGATAAATTTTAATCTATTATAATAATTGGACTATAAATCAATGGATTACTTAGTGAAATTTATTATAACATTCCCCTCTTTTCTTCCAAAGAGTAAGCTTGTGGTTAACACCTGTAGAGGTCTCTACCTTCATATTTTCAAGTGCACATGCTTAAAGGTTTAATGTCTTAGTATATATTAAAATTAATGTAGTAAAGATATATTAAAGTTCTTCAGATATTATTATTATATAACAATTTTATATGAATGTACAGATAACAATTATATAAATGTTGTTATTTATGAGAATGGGTGTGATTAAATATATGATTTACACTGGGACTAGGTTGAATTAGTCTTACTAACTTATAAACTTATGTAAAAGGTTATATTAACTTTATTTTAAGTTTTATTGGTCCTTAAGTTTCAATTTCAAATTTATAAGGACTTAATCATTCTTAGTTGGATAATCAGGTCTATAAGGAATATATTATGCATAGCTCCTATATGATTTAAATTACTTTCTTTAAACATGACACCCAGTCCTTCTAATGATATGAATTGTATTTTGTTAGTAAAGTTTTGCTTCTAACAAATTATTAATTCTGTAAATAATATAGAAGCTTAACAAGTAAATCCAGTAAAAGAGATTAAAGTATAATAAATAAACCATATATTTTAAATATCATTTAGAAGTGCTAAACAAATAATTGTACTTGTTTTAATGAGTGAAAAACGTATCCAGTGTTATTAAGCAATGTTGATTAGTTATTGATTAGTTATTACAATATACTTATTAAAGACAGCATAAAACATTTATTATGGATTATTATTAACACCCTCCAGTATTTAATGAAAAATTGGTTTAAATAATATGCAACCTAATCACAGGCCCATTGCATGGGTATGAGATATCTTTGTGCAAGATAAATTTTGGTGCCTCTAATTTCATGAAGAGGGCTGGTTTTAGTGCACTGCAATGACACATTTATCATATTCTAAATGAAATTATATTTCCTTTTTTTTGCCTCTTTAATTTATAAATTCTGCAATGAATATCGTATGCAAGATATAACAATGATAGATGTACTAATATGTGGTAATGAAGATTTTTTCAGTTATGTTGCTTACCTAAATGGTTTAAAATGTTCTGGTCACATTAATGTAAAATCAGCTTTGGTCAGCATTTTTATTTATTGAATCAGAATATGCAAAAAATAATAAAATTGAAACAATGTTATTAAAGGATTCTGAATAAAACATAGAAGAAAATATATTTATTTCACATTGTATGTATATTATTTTGTTTTTTCAAATATTAATTCAATAAAAGTACACAAATCATATTTATAAATGAGCTGGTATATATATATATATATATATTGTGACGACCACGTAAAGTCGTCGACACACATATATATTTATTAATAAAAGTAGAAAGTAATAAAGGTGAAATAAATTAGCTAATAAATTAAAAAAAAAAAAAGAAGGAAAAGAAAAAGTGAAATTCTAATGTCAAATTACTGTGAATTTTGTAAAAGTAAGAGAAGGGGAGGGGGGCTGCATAAATAAAGAAATGCGTCTCTTTCTCTCTTATAAGTCAAATGATAGAAATTATTTTTGTTTATTGTGGGAGAGGGAAAAAGGAAGCATAAAGAAATGTGTGTCTTTTCTCTCATTAAGAAAAAATATATATTATAACAAATTAAAATAGATGTAAAACGTAAATGTGGAAAAAATGAATGAATTGTAAACTTTAAATAAAATAAATGTAATATGGGATATATAAAAAGAAACAATATGGCCGTAGGTGTGAAAGTCTGTTGGACAAATTAAATTCCATGGACAAAGAAATCTTATCAATGGAAGATCTTTGCCTGATCTGTTAAATTAATTGGGACTTACATCCCAGCCACTAATTAAATAAAGAAACATAATGATAAGAATTGGTTGGAAATCTAAGTCTTAATTAAAAATTTTAAAAACAACGAACAAAGAAAGAGATTAAGAAAATGAGAATTATTATCTTCATTGCTAGTAGAGACTTTAGAGAAGCAACAGCTAAAAAGAAAATGGAAGAAGTGCGTGGCTAGTGGTGTTAAAGGGACGTAGGTTCGGATTCGAGCCGTCTCATCACTGACTCACAATGTAAGATCTTTGCCTGACCTGCTAGAGGGACCGCCACTTCTGTAGCTGTCGATGAAACTCAACCTAAAGAATCAACCAGCAAACTGGATGAAAATAACCCCACAAATGGAGGAAGTTAATGGAGAACCTAAGGAATCAACAAGCAAAAACTGGAACAAAAATAACCCCACAATCTGAGGAAGTTAATCAAGAGTGCTTGGAAGAAATACCCATGTGACAATTACAACAAAGCCTAGGTAAAAGCATGCATGCATTTTCATTTGTCTACTTTTTATAACTAAATATAAAATTAATGATTTGAGAAAAATAGAACTGTATCAACAGAACTTTAAGAACTTTTATATCTGATCTATTTGCATATATTTATTATAGCCATGTATTTATAAGTGTGTGTTTATTATTATTATCATAATGTAATTTTTTTATATAAAGTGTGAATATATTATTAAACATATTTGTCATTAAATTTTGTATCCTTGCTTTATTCTCCTATCACCAAGCTATGACAGGGGGGAACTATAATTAGTGATTAAAGGGGCATACTGATTTGTTTAAGATATTCATGTGCTGCTTGTTTGTGCAAAATCCCAATTCTAAAAAATAAATAGCAAGCGCTGGACATTCACTAAGTTTCTTTGAAATAGTTTGCTCTGTTCAGCAGCTGAGAGTTCTTGGCTGGAAAAAATAATGCCAAGATAATATGTATGTATTGCCTTGGGGTTCAGTCAAGGGTATAGATATGAAGTTAAATTTGTATCTGTATTAGCTCTCTGCTAGTATTGTAATGGCGTTGGTTAAAATAATGAATAAGATAATAAAGAATCTAAGTTGAAAACAATAGATGAATAGAAAATATAAGTTATGAAAAGAATTAAAATATAATAAATAAATATAATATAGAATAAAATAATAGAAATAAATATAATTGAATACACAAATAATTAAGCAACTGTACGAGATAACCATTTCCGTTATAATATATATATATATATATATATATATATTTCACTTGGATACATATTTTAAAAAAAACTATTTTTCCCTCACATCTTAAAAAACAGCGAACGTATGAAAAAGTCTATCTGATATTTTTTTTTTTAGAAAAATTTGAAAAAAGTTTGATCTATAACTTCTAACACTGAAATGATGTGTATATTTTCAAATGATCCTTCCTCCCCCATTTAGAAAATGAGTGAGTAGGCAAATTAGGCACGTCATCGAGAAAAAAAGAATTTTTTTTTTCTCTTGTCTTACACAGAGAGGCAGAACATATTAAATGTTTTTTTAAAAAAAATGTATTACTTAATTCTTTTGACACATTAAAATATAGCTTTAACAAAACATGAAAATGGAAAAAGAAAGCTTTGCTAGAGGAATTATAATGATAATGGGGTAAATTAGTGGCTTCACTCTCTCCATGCTGTGCCATGATTTTCCCAAGATAATGCTAAAAAGATGAAATGGCCCGCCCTCTTTTTGAGTAAACTAGACTGCAAAACTGGAAGGTAATTATATTATAAAATATTTAAACATCTTTATCATATGTTATAAAGTGAAGTTATGAAACGGTTGCATAAATTTTGTTTTATAAAATATTAAGACATCTTTATCATATGTTATAAAGTGAAGTTATGAAATAATTACATAGAATTTGTTTTACAAAATATTAGAACATCTTTATCGTACGTTATAAAGTGAAGTTATAAAATAATTACATAGAATTTGTTTTATAAAATATTAAGACATCTTTATCATACATTATAAAGTGAAGTT
>JAQFVV010015383.1:0-15975 GCA_028023455.1 Epiperipatus broadwayi
GGAATGTGGATAAGGGTAAGGCTAGATGGGGTTTTACAAAAAATTCTGGCACAGTGACAATACGTATTGTAACCCACCCCATCGCCGGCTTCCGTGCCGACAGCCCAGTAAAGTCACGTCCTTTATATCTGGACGCTTTTGCCGTATTCCTACGGTGACATTCTCGTGTTTTGGTTGGTGGTTCACTTCTATGAACCTGCTGTGTTCTTGCGTCTGGGGGATTACATAATGTTCTGTGAAGATAATTTCAAACACATATACACGTAAGCTTTATTTATTTTATACGTAAATTCGGATTGAATCCAAGTAGTAGGCGCCAGGAGAACTTTTATAAGAGTCCGCCACGTATGTGCATAAGCTCACTCAACTATATCACAAAACATGCCCGTGCATCACTCCAGTCGGAAGCAAGAAACGAACACAGCCAATATCACCTTTCAAATTACATCGTATATGTGATCTTTCAATCACGATCAATCAGACTTATCATATGAGGGCCCGCCCTATATCCCACAGAATAAATTAATCAACACTTAATATTAATCTAAGAGAGCATAATAAACATAAACATAAATATAATCAAATCCCAACACCAAAAATATCAAATGCATTCATTCATATACAAACAAATTTGATCGCTCCAGCACTCATTCCCTATTATATAAATTTATGTTGAAATTCCAAGCAATTAATAACAAAAAATACTAGTTAAATAAATGTTTTATTTTAATCTGTTTAATAACAATTCATGCAGGTATATGACCGGCAAGCCGAGATAATTTAAATATAGATTTAAAGGTGACTTCGCACATATTTTAAAGAATGTTAATCTGTAGACAAACTTATTTGGTTAGGTTCTCTAATCGTTCATTAATGGTCATGAGTAACTTTATCATTTTAGCTTAATGTTTTAATAGTTCTTGTTTTTAAAGTTATTTTACTTTGGTGCATAAATGAATACGATAATTTAAAGGTAGCTACCTGTGGAGCAGTAGAAAGACTGTAAGAGGGATCCTGAGCGATGATTTCTTCTTTAACGAAGCATTCTGGCAATTTGCAAGGTCTCAAAAGCGTGTGTGGTCCTTATGTGAAGTTTCTCCGAGTGTTACGAGCATCCTAGGGGCAATCAGCTGAGCTGGACGTGGAGGTCCGGCGGTCAAGCCGCGAATTTTATGTTCAGCAACGCATCTCCGTTATATTTCTACACGAAAGTTAGATTTTATTTCTTCTCTAGTTCTAATTTTTAATAATAATTAAAAGCGCTGTCCGGCCTTTTTGATCTCTTCCTTCCCGCCCTCACACCTTGAATTTTTTTCACCCAATCACTCCCATGCACCTGTGAGTCCCTTCATCTTATAAGTCCATCGAGTATTAACTCAATTCAGTGATTTCTGGGATCGTTTACACCACTTTGGAATTTAACTCAATTTGACCATTTTTTCAGGTATTGTTTCGCTGGAGACAGAAGTCTGAGTTGTACAATAGCGGTGTACACTTTTCTCACCTCTGTTTCTAAATTCAGCTTATTTTATCTAGGTGTACCAACGCATATCCTGCCTATTGTTTCAATTTCTCTAATTTTACATTTACTAATTACCCCCATTTAAAATAATTTTAGATCGCTTGGAATTTCAGAACATATTGCAAATTAATTAATTCATTTTCCCCTTTTGTTCAAAATGACTCAAATGATTTAATAAAAATGTCAAACTTGCGTTCAATCATTCATCTTTCTTTATTTAACTAAAAAAATGCAAAAAAAACTTACAACTAATGATTACAGATTTATTCTTTAAAAAAAAAACATAATAATAAAAAAAACTCTTTTACTTTTTTATTTCAATAAATTTGACAGGTACTCTTATATAGCTGCGATCATGCTTTAGAAACGGCTGTTTCTCGTTTATTATTAAAGCAAGACCGCTTTTTTAAAAGTTTTGTTCCTGTCATTCATTTCGTCAATTGAATATATGTTTAATATAACCTCATATGCCTGGGTTCAAATCCCATGTAACGCTATTCCGTTACATATCTCCCCGCCCGGTGTAGAGTAAAATCCGAGGTTGCGGGTTTTAGCTCTGAGAAGGAGCCAAGTTATTCGGCCCTCTTCAGTGCCCTTGCATTGAAAGTCCCCTTAATCATTTTTCTCTGTGCAGTGTTCAATGAATCGACCCAACGTCCTCCTTTCTTTTGTGCGATATGGGTCCCATTATGGCGGCTTTCCCGGCTGTTTGTCTGCGGCTCCGCCTTCCCTTAAAATTTGGATCAGGTGCTCTGCGGTCAGACTTCTTTTTACAACGACTATTAACGGAGAGAAAAAACTATCTGGTAATCTAGGGTCTGCCACGATTGACGACAATGGCCAATGGGTTTCGTGCATCCCTGACAGGAGGTATGGGGATGGACCTTTCCGAAGTCCCCTATACAGAATACGATCGATCTCTATCTAAGATTTTGGAAAGTCTGATCCGCCCAGCAATAACGAAGTTTTGGGAAGTGAGCTGGCAAGAACTCTAATGAAATGTGTTGCTTGATTTTCCGCACTTAAGTTGGGCCAGCGTCATGTGCCAGCCTTCTCCTGGTCTTGCAGGGTACTCCCAGGTCGATTCACCAACACATTGGCTCTACACACTACAGGCTGCTTTGCGAGCGGTTGACCTGTTTGTTTTATATGTTACACCCTAGGCTTGGTGTTAGTCATCCCCCCTTTCCCTTTTTTTTTTTTTTTTTATTAATTCCATTTCCAATATCATATGTCGATTCATGTCACAGGTCATTCCCGGTTCGTGGCATCTATTTCCCATGTGAGTTCCTTTAAACATTTGTCTTTGTGATATCCACGGTCGTCAATTCATTTTCCCTCCGTCCTATGGGTTAGTATCGGTCCGGTGGTACTCGTTTTCTGGGTTGTTCATTACTAGACCTCTCTATCTGCCCTCCTATCCCCTCTTCTTGTTCAAATTTTGCTATCATTTCCCCCATCTCATGGATCCCTTTGCAATCCCTTCCCAGCATCATGTGTCTGAGGGTGGTTGGCATATTGTGCCTTATTATTGAGATGATCTGCGTCTCCGTCATATGGTACGCAGGCAATTGTTGAAGGCTTGCCACCTGCCTATAATAAAACTGAGTGGCCGTCTCACTGGGCCTTCCCCCATATTTCTCCCTGGTGATTCTAAAATAAGTCCCTTCTTGACGTGCTGTGTTCCAGAAACACCGCAAAACTTCTTCCTTATATTCCTCATATGACCGGGGTTTAAATTCCAGCGTCCTCCACCAGTCTCTCGCTGGGCCCTGTAGGTATCCGCTTGCAATATTTATTCGGTCAGGTTCTCTCGCCGTTGGTTCTCCAAACAGATTCCTGACACTTTCGAGGTGGTCCATTGGGTTTTCGTTTTCTCCTGCCCTAAATATTTCTATCTTCATCTGTCTCTCCGCCCATACACGACTTGTGTCCCGTTGCGACATCTGCCTTTCCCATCTCTTCTCCATCTCTTCCATCCTTCTACCCACATTCCCATGTCCCTGGTCTGCTTCAATCCTTTGGATTCTCTGTCCCCACTCTCCCAGTGCCTCTCGGACTTCGTCCTGGTGTTGTCTAATTTCATGACACGCCTCCTCCGTCTGCCTGATAGCTTCCTTCATCGCATCTTGATGCCTATTTCCCTTTTCTACATCATCCGTTAGTATCTCTACCCTTTCCTTTAGATCATTCAGGTCTGTTTTCGTTTTGTCCATCTCCATCCTATTCTGGCCTATTTTTTCCTCAACATTGGCTAAGCTACTATCTTCCCCTTTGTTCTCTTCTGACTTCACTTCCTTTCCCCTGAGTAATTGCCTTATCTCCTCTTTAAACTCTTCCCTATCTCTTCTATGCTCTTCTCTATCTTCCCTCATTTCGGCCATCATTTGCGTCATCATCTTTATTAATGTTTTAATATCCCCTTCATTCTCCGTATCCTGTTTTTTAAATTGTATTGGACTCTCCCCGTCTGTTCCCACATGCTTTCATCTGGGTTTTCTTCCATTGTTTAATATCTGATTTATAATTTATAGTAATCCACGGCTCGTTACCTACTACTCCGCGGGTCCCACTGACTGTCTTATCCTATCCTCAGATGCTCCTTGCCCTTCAGAATTCCCACAGCTCCTGTCACTCCTCCAATTTGGTTTCTATCGCTTATACTATCCCAGGTCCCTCTGTTCCCTCCATTTCTATTCAGCAGCTATCGATTATATGTGCGGCTATATCTATTAAATGGTTATATGCCTCTTTATATATATACACTATGTTGATTTCTTTCTTTAGCCCCCTTTTCTTTTTAAGTGAAACACAAAACTCCTAACAAGATCCCAGTTACAGTACTTCCTTTGTGCAAGAATATAAATGCGTCTTTTAACGATGTATATATATTATAACGATCCGAACGAAGTGGGAGATCGCATCGCACCGCACTACCAAAGGGCGCCATCTAGGCATTTGAGCCTAGAAAAATTTATAAAGTAGGCAGATACGCGCTGTTAGGATTCCACTTTATTTACATATTTAGATCGTTAGCCCATTGTCACTAGCTCAGTGGAGACGCCGAGATAAAAATCTATAAATTTTATATCTTAAATATAAAAGAATAGAATAATAAAAGCCACTGCCAGAAATTAACACAGAAAAATATTTATTTACGCACATATAAAATCATTCTAAACTCGAGGAATAAGTTTAACATTTAGATTTTTATCTTAATTTTTAATTTACATTTAAAATAGCTTGCTATAATGTTTAATATTTTATTTAGAGGGTCGAGTATGAATGGACTACATAGGTCTGCATTTGAAAGGAAAATATTCTTCCCTGATTTAACCTTAGGCAACAAATTTCGCAATCAACTGGCGCCAATCCATCTGATACATTCATGTATTCAATGTAGCATGATACGACAACACAAAATACTATATTGTCAGGAATGTACATCTGAACAATAAGTAGAAATAGAGAAGACATTGACTCTCCACCAACAGGAATGTGACATCTGTGGGCAAGTAGATCAATAAACTAAAAACTCCATAGGAATGGACTGCGGTCTTCTGCCGACTTACAAACCCATCCATAGGCAAACAGAGGGTGTGTGGCGTATATCTATAATCCTGCCCGTAGCGGATCTCATACTACATTTACTAATTACACAAATATATCCAATCCATTGAACCAATTCAACTACGAAATGAATAACCTAAGATTACCCTCCCTTAATACAACTTTACAAAACTATATAGCCATTCGCGCCCGACTTAATTTTAACATTTATATACGTTCGCACAGATTTATTTAAAAATGTTGGGTATAGATCGATTACATAGATTCCACGGTCAAAAACATTTCAAAATAAACATAAACGATCAAAATACAAAATTATTGATACCGACAATCGCAGAGGGAAACTTATAAGTAACCCAATAGTATTCACCATAAGATACTTGCGTTGTCACCAATAACTTAAAAGACATCCGAATAAATACATTTTAGATACTCACCGTAAGGTATCATTATTTATCGAATGTCTATATATTTTGATCAAATATGAAAACCAAAATATAATTAACCATAAACGAATCCATGCAAGCGTCTATAAACAACTTGAAATTACCTCATTTAAAATTTAAACAATAAATATCAATACAATAAATAATAAATGGAAATGATTTTTTTTTTTATCAAACGCACACATATATAAAATATCACATTATCAATTTAGTTGACACATAAGTCAGAGAAAAGTTCCTTTTTATAAAATTTAAGTTTACTTAGCAATCTTTAAAGTTCTTAATTAAGGTTATGATTTTAACAATTGTTCAGTTCTATTGCTTACGGTAGAGAAGTCCCTGTTCCCGTTGGCAATTCCCACGCAGACTTTCATGGAAGACCGGTCTGATGTTTTGGAGGTGGCAGTTGCTGGTTCTGTCCTGGTATCACAGTCTTTGCATTTTTAAATAAGTGAGTGAGGACGACAAGTGCGTCTTGTCGCCAGACCCACCAAAATCAAGTTGGAAAAAGCTCTCTGAACTCAATATTTCTTTCTTTTTATATCATCCACAAGGATTCACTGAACAAAACGTCACTAATCTGTTTTTTCGTTATGGTCCGAGCCAAGGCTTAGTGCTTCCATTTGTCAAGCTAAAATCTCTTTCTTCTCTTATCTAACTTTCCATCTGACCTTTTAATTAAACAGCTTTTAGATAATTAATAAACAACCATTTCCCTTTATAGATTACAGGAATTAATTAATACCTGTTTTTATTTTAACTTACGTTATTTTTTTATTAAAATATTTTTATATTTCAATCTTGTATTTTTTTATTAAAAAAAATACGTTCAAATACTTTTTTTTTTGTTTATGAAAAAAATATTTTTAAAGTTTAACATCTGTGCGAATGTATACACGTTTAACAATGTTTTAATTTTAGCGTTTAGTTTTTTCCTTTTATTTGCGAACTTTTAAGTTTTTATTTTAAATAAATGTAACGACATATTTATATATCGTTACAATATATATTTTTTTATTTGCGCTTAAATTGTTTGCATTTAATTTTAACATAGAAATTAATTTATTAATTTGCTTCCTTTTAATATACGATCTTTCTTCCATGGAATCCCGCTATTCCACAGCCTTCTACAACTATTAAGTATATTCGGACGCTTGATTATTTTAGTGCTAATAAGAGAACTAAATCCCTTTCCCACTCCCTTAAGCAACGTTTAATGATTTTATTTTATGGTGATTCCGAAAATTTCCCCCCGCTTTAATAGATAATTTATTATTTCGAGCGCCCTCTCTCTTTTAAATTTGCTTTCGTTGTTAGAAACGTCAGCTGTATCCATGTCGGTCCCACCACTTGAAACAATAGTTTCGGGCCACGTTGACGCGCCAAATGTAACCGCCCCCGCCGGCTTCCGTACCGAAAGCCCGGTAAAGTCACGTCCTTTATATCTGGATGCTTTTGCCGTATTCCTACGGTGACATTCTCATGTTTTGGTTGGTGGTTCACTTCTATGAACCTGCTGTGTTCTTGCGTCTGGGGGATTACATAATGTTCTGTGAAGATAATTTCAAACACATATACATGCACGCTTTATTTATTTTATACGTAAATTCAGATTGAATCCAAGTAGTAGGCACCAGGAGAACTTTTATAAGAGTCCGCCACGTATGAGCATAAGCTCACTCAACTATATCACAAAACATGCCCGTGCATCACTCCAGTCGGAAGCAAGAAACGAACACAGCCAATATCACCTTTCAAATTACATCGTATATGTGATCTTTCAATCACGATCAATCAGACTTATCATATGAGGGCCCGCCCTATATCCCACAGAATAAATTAATCAACACTTAATATTAATCTAAGAAAGCATAATAAACATAAACATAAATATAATCAAATCCCAACACCAAAAATATCAACTGCATTCATTCATATACAAACAAATTTGATCGCTCCCGCACTCATCCCCTATTATATAAATTTATGTTGAAATTCCAAGCAATTAATAACAAAAAATACTAGTTAAATAAATGTTTTATTTTAATCTGTTTAATAACAATTCATGCAGGTATATGACCAGCAAGCCGAGATAATTTAAATATAGATTTAAAGGTGACTTCGCACATATTTTAAAGAATGTTAATCTGTAGACAAACTTATTTGGTTAGGTTCTCTAATCGTTCATTAATGGTCATGAGTAACTTTATCATTTTAGCTTAATATTTTAATAGTTCTTGTTTTAAAAGTTATTTTACTTTGGTGCATAAGTGAATACGACAATTTAAAGATAGCTACCTGTGGAACGTAGAAAGACTGTAAGAGGGATCCTGAGCGATGATTTCTTCTTTAATGAAGCATTCTGGCAATTTGCAAGGTCTCAAAAGCGTGTGTGGTCCTTATGTGAAGTTTCTCTGGTGTTACGAGCATCCTAGGGGCAATCAGCTGAGCTGGACGTGGAGGTCCGGTGGTCAAGCCGCGAATTTTATGTTCAGCAACGCATCTCCGTTATATTTCTACACGAAAGTTAGATTTTATTTCTTCTAATTCTAATTATTTAATAATAATTAAAAGCGCTGTCCGGCCTTTTTAATCTCCTCCTTCCCGCCCTCACACCTTGAATTTTTTCACCCAATCACTCCCATGCACCTGTGAGTCCCTTCATCTTATAAGTCCATCGAGTATTAACTCAATTCAGTGATTTCTGGGATCGTTTGCACCACTTTGGAATCTAACTCAATTTGACCATTTTTTCAGGTATTGTTTCGCTGGAGACAGAAGTCTGAGTTGTACAATAGCAGTGTACACTTTTTCTCACCTCTGTTTCTAAATTCGGCTTATTTTATCTAGGCGTACCAACGCATATCCTGCCTACTGTTTCAATTTCTCTAATTTTACATTTACTAATTACCCCCATTTAAAATAATTTTAGATCGCTTGGAATTTCAGAACATATTGCAAATTAATTAATTCATTTTCCCCTTTTGTTCAAAATGATTCAAATGATTTAATAAAAATGTCAAACTTGCGTTCAATCATTCATCTTTCTTTATTTAACTAAAAAAATGCAAAAAAAAACTTACAACTAAGGATTACAGATTTATTCTTTAAAAAAAAACAAAATAATAAAAAAAACTCTTTTACTTTTTTATTTCAATAAATTTGACAGGTACTCTTATATAGCTGCGATCATGCTTTAGAAACGGCTGTTTCTCGTTTATTATTAAAGCAAGACCGCTTTTTTAAAAGTTTTGTTCCTGTCATTCATTTCGTCAATTGAATATATGTTTAATATAACCTCATACGCCTGGGTTCAAATCCCATGTAACGCTATTCCGTTACAGTATGTAGAGATTTTTGCCTGTTTTAATAACGGTTATAAGCAAGCATAAGAAATGGTGATCATGTGATGTTTATTGGCTTAAACACAATTATTAAAAAATCAGTATGCTATAACAGAGATAGTATGACAATTTACTGCAATAATTTCAAAATATCCTACAAGTTTTATACTGACAGTGATACCAGAGATAGGCAAAGTAATATCTATAAGCAATACCAAAATTCATGAGGCATGGAAAAAATTTAACTTGTTTAACAAGTTTTGAATGATTTGAGATTATTTTATCTACGAGGAAAATGTGAATTACATTAAAACATGAGTGATGTAATTCAACTTATAGAATAAAAATCTGTAAGATGTGTGCAGATACTATTTTAAAACCATAGGATATGTTAATATGCAATTGGCAACTGTATGGTATTAGAAATATCACCTAATATTAACTTAATCATTTGGATTAATTTATTTGATTATAAATTATAGATAGAGTTGTATTAATGCCTTGCTATTTAAATGTAATATATACATTAAGAAAGCCTTGCAAAAGATGTAGACATGATGTAAAAACAGATGATAAAAAGAAAATCTCAATTAAATATGCATGACCACTGCCTGCACATGGTGCATACAATGGGGGAAAAATTGGAGAACATAGTGGATAATTTTGGATTGCACATTAATTGTATGTTCAAAAAAATTACCACAGAAAATGTATCAGGAGTTTGTGCTGAGCAAAATGCAGCATAGAATTAAAAGGATCACAATCAGATTATTATATAAATGTATTGGTGTTTTTCCTGAAGGTTTGTGATGATGATGTTTTCGTAGTATTTATATATTGGACTATTTCCGTCATATAATATGAGTATTGAATATTTTTAAAAGAAATTGAACTTTATTTAAATATTCCAAATACATTCAACTGTTGGTAATAGCACTCAGGTTAGTATATGCACAACGTTTCGAAATGTATTATCCTCCCCTCTTCTTCAGGTGTTGCTGGCCTGACCAGTGACAGTACTAGCATGGGAATTGAACCTGGACCCTTAGATTTTTGAGTATTGAATTTTTTTAAGGTAACACCCTAACCAATTCAGCTATCCTGCCAAAGGCAACAGTCAGTAGAAATTTCATATACATCTATAAGGTTCTTCCTGATATTTAAATAAAGTTAAATTTTTCTAAAGACATTCAATACTCATATTAGATGACGGAAACAGTCCAATATATAAATACATCTAAATGTATTGTATCAAATTTTTTTAATGGAAATTTACTGCTGAGAATGTGATCTTTGAATGGATAAATATGTGATCATGATTAAAAATTAAAAATATATTAAAGAAATTGAAAGAGATCTTAGTTTCTGCAATTGTTAACACATTGTCAAGTAAGCGTTTATAATTTGTTTCATCTTGGACTATCCTGTAATAGGAGTTGAGGCCATGAGCATTTAATGTCAAAATGTTGTTTCTTGTTTACATGTCTCACAAAAATATCACAAATAATTCTTTTATTTTTGGTACAACATTGCTCAATATGTTAAGGGGTTGCTTTCTATGTTCATTGTTTAATTGGTCTTGAAACAGATAAAAAGATTATCAGTACCCCATTGTATGGAATATTTTGGACAATACATGTGTTGCCCATTTGACGGTTGATTTGTTGGCTTGACATTTAATTAAAACTTTATCTTTCTTATTGCAGTGCCAAATCCATATAATATTAATATCCTTTAAACATCACATGATCACTATCTCCCATGCTTGCTCATAACCGTTGTTAAAATGGGAAAAACTCTCTCCATACAGTAGTGCCACTCAAAGCAAGGCAGAGTAATCAATGGATGTCAGAAGGCTTGTGCATAATATCCCTATCTAGTGCCTACTCATCCAATATCCCCAAACTAGTTTCTGGCTTATGGCCTTTGTCAGTGAGAAATCTTGGATCTGAGAGCACTGCACCTAGATCTTAGAATCCAATGCAACCCTCCAGCAGCCACCTTGTATCTCTACATAACTACAAATCTATGAGAATAAAATTGAAAACACACAAATATTTTCAATCCAAGCTCAGTAACTTATACAGTCATATCCATACATTTTGAGTCTTTGGTTCTTTTATAACCATAGCCACCACCTTCCCATTAGCAGGATTGGTATTAAACCTTTAAACATCACATGATTACTATATCCCATGCTTGATCATAACTGTTGTTAAAATAGGAAAAACTCTCTCCATACAGCAGTGCCACTCACAGCAAGTCAGAGTAACCAATGGATGCCAGAAGGCTTGTGCATAAAATCCCTCTCTAGTGCCTACTCATCCAATATCCCCAAACTAGTTTCTGGCTTATGGCCATCGTCAGTGAGGAACCTTGGATCTGAGTGGCACTACTGTATGAGAGAGTTTTGCCTATTTAATATTAATATCATTTATGTTCTTTATTACTTTTTACAATGCTTTTTTACAACCCACTATTAACGGTTTCAATTGCCCCAGCAATCATCTTCAAAACTTCTACTTACGTTAAGATTTGGAAATGTAAGTAGAAGTTTTCAAAAAAAATCCTGGGGCAATTGAAACCATCAATAGTGGGTTTTAAAAAGGCATTGTAAAAAGTAACAAAGAACATAAATGATATTAATATTATATTCATTTAATTTAAACTGACAATAATAAACAGGGGCTTTGTGGAGCATCATATAAAAAAAAAAGGTGCATTCTTTGCAATTACAGATATTTGTGAGTTGAATTATGGCCATAATTGCAAAAATCAATTCATTTAGTATATTTTACCATGTTTGGCACAGTTAGCATTACATGGTGATAATACAAGCCCTAAAAATTGTCACATAGATGCTTATTATGACTAAGGTTTATTTAAATGTTAATGAAATAAATCTGCAGATAAATAGCTTGCTTCAATGAAAAGAGATAGTCCATGCACTCTGTTGGGAATTTCAAAAGGTATATTGATAGTTACTTTTCTGGAAATACAAATGCAATATATTTTTGAGAGGTAGCATTACTAAAATGAGTGAAGCATATATAATATGGATATGTATTATTGAACTTGCATTTTTTGCTACATAATAGATTTTGTTGAGATTGTATTCTTAGCAAATTAATACTGTTGCTTTGTAAAATATTCCACTGCTACATAACGACTTTATAGTTTTGATTAGATTGTATTTCTGAAATTCAGTGAGATAATGAGCAGTAGATGTGTGGGATATTGTTATGATTATAATTTTCTTTAATGCTAAGAAAATCTTAAATATACAACAAAAAAAATATCAAAAGAAAAAACAACAGTTGGTACTATAGTGCACCCATACATACCAAAAATAGCAGACAAATTAAGGAAAATCTGCAGTCAGTATAACATCACAACAGCTTTCCAGAGCCACACCACACTATGATAAATTCTAACATCTACAAAGCCTAAACTTGAAATGCTGAAAAGAAAAAACTGCATCTATGAAATAACATGTGAATGTGGAAGAACGTATATTGGTGAGAGTAGTTGTCTCATTGAAAAGTGCTTGCAAGAATACCAACTAATGATTATGAGAGAAAAAACATGTGTCTATGGTAGCAGCCCATGTATGCACCAACAAACATATGTTCAATTGGAAAAATACAAAATTATTGGATAGAGAAGAAAAGGTACAAAAAAGAAAGTTTAAAGAAGCTGCTCACATGTAAACAATTCCATAAATCAACCTAATGTGACTATACATAATGTAAGGAAACCAGCTTTGCTCTTAAAAAAAGGTGGAGAAATCAGGATTAACATCATAGAGAAGAATATAAAATTTTTTACTGACAGTTTCCTTTGGCAGAATGGCTCAACTGTTTAGATATTTATCTTAAAAATTCAATACTCAACAATCTAAGAGTCCAGGTTCTATTCTCATACTAGTACTGTCACTGGTCAGGCCAGCAACACATGAAGAAGAGGGTAGAATACCTCTGAAAACATTGTGTATATTCTAACCTGTTTGATGTGCTATTACTAACAGTTGAATATTTAAATAAAGTTACATTTTTCTAAAGACAATCAATATTCATATTAGATAATGGAAATAGTCCAATATATACAACTAAAATACCATCATCACAAACTTTCAGGAAAACACTAATATCTAATAGTGTCAAAATCTTGGCAAAAATATGTTATTAGTAATCATTTACCTTATGAAAAGTTTGAGAAGTTTTACTACTTCTTAATTTGAATTACCATTAGTTAAATAAATGAAAGGCCTAACCAGTGTCTTTATTTAAAGCAGAATTTTACGTTTAACTTTTCCAATTATTTTTACAGAATTGATTAACTATACTAAAATTGCCAGCCAATAGAATATCAAAATAAATTAGGAAAGTTTGATCAAATCAAATTCATCACAAGATGAATTACTTACAATTCCAAAGTTATGGAGATGACTTTCTTGAGTCCATATTTAGTTGTGAAGAAACTGGTAAGACATAATTACACAAGATTAGGAGTTATTTTCATTGTTATTAAAGAATGGTATATCAATTTAGTGCAAAAAAAAAAAAAAAAACATGCTAGGAGACATCAAAGGTAAATTAGGATTATTTAATAATTCATTGATAAAAAGATTGAAATATTTTCTTAATTTTATCATGATTATCTTCAATTAGATTAACATTGAGACATAGAATTTTTATTTCAAACTTCCACTGTGATATTATATTATTGGTTAAACAATGTTTGCAAAAAAAGTAAAGAATTTCTCTCAATTCTGTGAAAAATTTGTTGCAGGCTTAATATTTCTGTAGTGAAATTTTCATTTGCACCATTCTCATGCAAGATAAGGACTGGTTTCAATTCACTTTTGACACTTTGTGGCAGGATATAAACATATAACCAAAGACATGTGAAAAAAATCTATGATCCCCAAGATGCTTATTTCGTGTTGACCCAGCACTCATCAGTTGCTCCAAACCACAATCTCTTACCCATATCTTTATCATTGTTCATGATGGATGAATGAATAGATAAGAAGGTGGGCAGATAGATAGATAGATGGCAAATTATTACAGTTTAATTGATAAGTGTTAAACGTGCTGTTCTCAAAACTTTGACACAAATCATTTACTGAAAGTATATTAATAATTTTTATTAGGCATTCATTATCCAATAAAGAATAGTATTTCTGTAATTTTTCACGTACATTACTCTTAAGGAACTGGTTTCTATCTGCTTTTAACAGTGTTAAAAGTGGATAGGTCTTAAAAGTAAATTGAAACCAGACCCTACATTGCATGAGAATGATGTAGTGAAAATTACACTACAGAAATATTATTAATTAATTGCTTAAAGACTTCATTTTATAAAGAAAATGCCTTATTTCATTTTTTTTAATGAGAAAAAAGGCAATTTTTAGTGCAATAATTGAAGCAATTATATTAATTTCACAAGAGCAAGGCTAAGGAATTATCCAAATAAATTATACTATCTTAAAAAAAATTAAGTAACAGTGATTATTTATGAAATTGGTGCACATATGTTTATAAACTGATATGACTATAATGTTTTCCTGAAGGTTTGTGAAGATGGTGTTCTAGTTGTATTCTTATACTAGACTATTTCCATCATCTAATATGTGTATTGAATGTCTTTAAAAAAATTTAACTTTATTTAAATATTCCAAATACATTCAACTGTTAGTAATAGCACATCAAACAGGTTAAGTATATGCACAACATTTCGAGAAATATTCTCCTCTTCTTCAGGTGTTGCTGGCCTGACCAGTGACAGTACTAGCATGGGATTCGAACCTGGGTCCTTAGATTCTTGAATTTTAAGGTAACGCTCTAACCAACCGAGCCATCCTGCCAAAGGCAACAGTCAGTAGAAATTTCATAGTTCCTCCTGATTTCTCCACTTTTCCCTAAGAGCAAAGTTGATTAGTGGTTTCCATACATTATGTATAGTCACACTAGGCTGGCTTATGGGACTTTTTGCCATTGTCATGTGAGCAGCTTCTTTACATTTTCTCCTTTGTACCTTTTCTTCTCTATCCAATATTTTGTATTTTCCCAATTGAACATATGTTCATTGGTACATACATGGTCTGTTACCTTAGACCCATCTATTTTTTCTTGCAAGTGCTTTTCAATGGGATGACTGGTCACACCAATATATGTTCTTCCACATTCACATGGTATTTCATAGAGGCAGTTTTTTCTTTTCAGCATTTCAAGTTTAGGCTTTGTAGATGTTAGAATTCCTCATAGTGTGGTATGGCTTTGGAAATGTGTGAATGGAGCATGATTGTTCACAATATGGACAACAAATAATATCAATATGATTTACAACATGACAATGGTCCTTGAAAAATGTTAATCTCTAAAGATATTAGATCTATTACAACAAATTCAAAAGGATTGGCATTATAAAACTAAATTTTAAAAATGTATTTTTTATATAAGGATTTACTTTATATCTCAATAAATATAATTATTTTCATAGCATGCCCTTTTTATTGTAGAGACTTACCTAAAATCATACTCACTACATAGTCACAACATTTGTGCTCAATTTTAGTTTCAATCATAGAAAACATTCAAAAGTAAAATAAAAAGTTTTGTAATTCTGTGTCTAATTACTAACTTTCAATGAAAACAATATGGAAACCCTGGGCAAAACAAAAAATGTACATCACCACCCACAGTGAAAAACTGTGATACACAAAAAACTAATGACTTTCTAAATATAATAAAATCGTGTATAATACTATATCACATATATAAATAGATCTAAACATTGAAAAAAAAAAAATGTTTCAAAATATTAAAAAAAAATCAACTATTTAATAAATAATTGTAAATGAAGTTTAAATGACAAATATTAGCAGTAGCAAGCTCTCCATACAATAATGTGACCCGGTGTTAAGCCAGAGTAATCAAGGGATGCAGAAAGGTTTGTGCATAAAATCCCTGTCTATTGCCCACACATCCAATATCTCCAAACTGGTTTCTAGCTTGTGGCTTTCATCAGTGACGAGCTTTGAAAACTATCTGGTGATATTGGATGAGTAGGCATTAGATAGAGGTTTTAT
>JAQFVV010015384.1:0-15959 GCA_028023455.1 Epiperipatus broadwayi
TGCTTCAATATATATATATATATATTCATTAGGAGTAGTAAGAATTGAACATGAAATACATGAATGAGAGATCAAGCAGATATCACTGATATTAAGAAAATTGAAAACTGAAATGGAACTAAGATGGAAAAGTTTCTATAAGAAATGATAACAGGTGGGCCATTAAATATTTAAATTAGATTCCAAGAGATTGTAAAAGACAAAAAAACGTATGTGAAATGGATGGATGAAATAAGAAAATTTGCTGGTGTGATGTAATGAAGAGAGGCTATGGATCAGAAAAAGTGAATTAAATCTACAAAAAAGTATTCTTCAATGGATTAATAATTGTTGAAAATGTTGATGATGGTAAATAAATATATCTATACCATTAAATGCAATTATTCGAAAAGATCTCGATTTTATCTGAAGTCATAAAATAGTTTATCTTCAAGATATATTCCTCATGCAGGTCTATCAATTTTTGATGAAAGTAGAATGTTGGAAAAAAATTATTTTTTCAGAAATCCATGGATAATTGGTTCAAAATCTTTCCATGCTTAATTATCTTTGACCATGATATAATGCTAAAAATATATTACAATTACTTTCTTCTAATGGTATCTGGAGAACATGGCATAACATTGAAACTCAAAACTTCTATAACTAATTGCCTTTTTCTCCCTTTTATATAATTCTAAGCTTTATAATTTACTTTGTTGTTTAAAGAGTATTTTCCATTTCCATTGTTTTTATGTTTATAGAAATTCCTTAACTAGCTCATTTAACCATTAAATTGATAATTTTATAATTTCTATTCAAAAATGTTAATACATTTTTTTTAATCAAAGAGAGTTTACATAAAAAAAAATTAGTGAAAAAATTCTATATAGTAGGGCTACAAACTTCGCTATACTTTGTTCTAAACTCTCATATCATACGATGAAAATAGCATATAATAGCGCACCCTTTGTTGATAAACAATGATTAGAATAGAATGCATATTAGTTACTGAACTCTAAATGTACAATGTAGTACTTTTCAACATGTATATAATATAACAAAAGAGGCTTTGTGTGCCTAGTGTGCGTATTGTATATAAATTAAAAGTACATGTACTGTACAGACAAAATATAAAAAAATAGCAACAGTTAGTAATGATAAATTGAGGAAGCACATTTAAAATATATATGTACAAAACTGTGTATATGTATTAAATAACTTTATTAAAACATAATACTGTACTAAAACATTTCTTTATTATTATTTTTTATAAATGAACAATAGAAGTTTCATTTCTTTGATACCGGTTCACTTATGAATGAGAATTTTTTTATTTTTTTTTACTAAATCAATAACTTTCATTTCCCTTTTAATGAAAATACTTTACGATATTTTTTTGAATTCTCACTCATGATTCTAAAAAATTCAATATTTTACTAAAGATATACAGAATAGTACAATCTTCACTACACTAATCACACAGTGTAGGGACTAGTTTCTATCGGCTTTTAACATGACTAAAGATACGTGAAAAAGATGTATGATTTCTAAGATGTACATTGCATGCTGAAGTAGTACTCATCAGTTGGCCCAAACTACAATGTCTTATATATCTTTATCATTGTTCAGTATATATAGATAGCCAATTAGTATAGTTTAATTGAGAAGTGTCAAACTTACAGCCCTCAAACCTTTGACACAAACCACCTGATGGAAGTATATAATAATTTTTATGGGTCATTCACTTAACGAATATTTCTATAGTGTAATCTTCACTATAATATTCACTGATGTTCAGCATGAAATGTCCATATTGGAGTTCATACTTCTTTTTTACATGTCTTTGGTCATATGTTCATGATTGTGCTACTCCACAAGGTATTAAAAGCTGATAGAAATCAGTCCATATCTTGCGTGAGTGGTGCAGTGAAGATTACTTTACAGAAATATAATTCATTAAGTGGGTAATATCTAGTCTAACGAATTGCTAATAAAAATTAAAATTTTCTAAAAAAAAAAAGCGCTGGACAAAAGTCAGTGCATGTGATTTTAATTACAGTACATAACAGAAAAGGTAAAATATTTCATTCAGAAATTTGAATACGTGATATTTAGCAAGAAATAAAATAGTTGCTACCGCATTAAAATTCGTAAAATTTAATAAGACCCTAAATTTCATTGTTTTTATTATTTATATCTTTTTTGTTTATTTACATTTATTTTTGGTTAGCTGTAATTCAAATCGTTCAGTTTGATATCGCGTAGTTCGCGGCTCCACTTTATCTTTAAAGAACTACTAAAGTGAAAATTGTTTAAATAAATGTGAAACTACAACATCAAATATAATTTTTAGAATTTTTTAAAATCTTTTTTCAAAAATTCTTTTTACTATTATTATTTTAAATATATGCATAAACACATAGACACTTTGTCACAATGTATATAACTAAAATAGTCACTAAATGAAAATATATTACGTTAAATAGATCGTTTACACAAACTAAATATTGTTATATTAAATGAGATACACTCCCTCCACTCATCCAACAATACGATAATAAGAAAGTGGCGGCTATTTTCAAATTGATTCTCTTCATTATATTAAGAAAATTGTCTTGAACAACCACAGAAGGAATAAACCAATCCAATTATTTACAATTATTTGTCTACAGACTGATTTTTATATAACAAAGCAAATAAATTATTTTTTATTTTTAAACTTGTAAAAAACATTTAAACGATAAATGTGTAAAAACAATCACTAAGTGAAAAAATATAATGTTAAATAGATGGTTTAAATAATAAATACTGTTATATTAAATAAATACCGACCTTCCAGTCACCCGACGGTATGATACGGTAGGATAATAAAAAAAAGTGGTAGCCACTTTCAAATAATGTCAGTATCTCATTTAACATAACAATATATATTTAGAGTATGAATATATATATATATGATATGGATGTATATATATATAAATTTAGAATATGGATATGTATTAATAATGTAAAAAGGTTCTTTAAAATTATGATACAGCTGCAAATATTGAGATGTAGAACTGTGATAAGTGATGGCAAATAATGACAAAACTACTAGCGATTATAATCAAATATTATTTGGGTATAATAATTTATTGTTTAGTTATATTTATCTGTTTCAGGCAGCAAACTTATATATTCACATGCATATATTTATAACCACAGCAAACTCTCCATATCGTAGTGCAGCCCGTGTAAGCGTACGAAATGGTTATCGTGTGATATTTCGATGGTTTACAAGTTTACATATTCATTAACAATTATTTCAATATAATAGTTATTAAATACATTCTCTTTAAAAATATACTCATATATATATATGCATTTATATATATTCATAATTATTAACTATGATTAAGTGTGAATTTCTAAATGGTACTTTGTGAAAATCTTGAATGCATATAATCTTTTTTTTTTTTTAGGGAGCTTGCTTTCTTTATATGGTGGAAAATGTTTTAGGAAAAGAAAAGTTTATTTTGGCACTTAAGGTAAAAATATTATTTACGTTTATGTACTTTAAAAAAATATAAGTGAAATTAAACATTTATTAACGACTTCACAAAGCCAGTTTTATAGATGATAAAAAAATCTAACATTTGACATTTTTATTACAGCACTTCCAATGGAGAAAAAGATTGGTTCCAAAATGATGAATAAACATTTACAATAGAAAATAATTTTTCTGTATATATATATATTATAATGATATGTATCTACTTGTAAAATTATTTCTAAAAGAAGAATATATATATTTAAAATGTATATTTATGTACTAAATATATAAATGTAGGAGAAAAATTATCACATTGCAAAAGACATATCTGATTAAACTAGGGCACCATCAAATTAAAACTTAGTCTGAAACATTTTGGGCTTTGCATGATATATTTTAGTTTTTATGCACATAACATATTAAAATGGCTAATATATTTTTTAAGTCCTATTAATAATAAAATAAATTAACTATATCTTTTTTTCTCTATTTAAAGTACTTTACCATTAAATCCTCATCGTATATTTTCATTACATGCACATCAGATCTTGTTGCAGGTACTTGTAACCTATTAGATTATTTGGGACAGAATTGAGATTCATTTAGTTTGATTCTATTATAGTTTATACAAACCTCACATTTCTTTTATACATATAATTTTTTTTTTTATCCATCAACTTAGGTAATAATGGAAAAATAGTTTAAATAAATTATAAATTATTGATATAAATTCTAACAATATCACATTAGGGAATAAAATATTAATTTGCACAACCAGAAAAAATATTATAAAATTGTATACTTTTCCTTCTTTACATTATATTTTGATTATCCTTATTCAAATAACTCTTGGTGTCCTACTTGATATTATCCATGCTGTTTATAGATAAAAATGTAACTAAAGCTTAAGTTCTACCTGAATATATATCTATAATCAAAATTACCTCAAATCCATAATTCAAACAGACTAGCTAAAAAATAAATTCTAAATCACAAACCAATGGTTTTATTGCTACAAGCAGACTTCTCAAGTGTAAAGAACTACAAAATTACAACATATTTAAACTAAACATTACACACAATCCCATTTAACCCCTACACATGCTTAATATTAAAAGAATTTTTAAATAAGTTAATTGCTTCAGAATCATAAATTTTTAATAATAAAGATTCTTTAATTTTTTTTTATTTCATTTATTTCATAGAAGACAACATTAGCTTCATCAAAATTAATATCTTTTTATGGATATATAAAGCATAACTAAGATATTTATTTCTAACCCTATTTTAAAGTACCTTTATTTTTTCATTTAAGTTCTGGCCTATATATATATATATATATATATATATATATATATATATATATTTGGTAGAACGCCATCTGTGGACATATATATATATATATATTCTTAGAAAAAGAAGAGATAATATACACTACTCCAGGAATAGTCTATTTCTGGAGTCATGTATATTATCCCTTGTTTTCCTATAGTAGTCCCTTGTTTTTGTAAGAAGGTATACAAAGGTCAGAGTAGTTTGAGTTTAAATTAAAGAATAAAGGTATATAAATGCAGGTTAGAAATAAATATCTTAGTTCTGATTTATATATCCAGAAACAGGCCACACTATTAATTTTGATGGAGCTAGGATTGTCTTCTATAGGATAAATGAAATAAAAAGAATTAAAGAATCTTTATTATTAAAAATTTATGATTCTAAAGCAATTAACTTATTTAAAAGTTCTTTTAATATTAAAGATGTGTGAGAGGTAAGTGAAATTGTGTGTAATGTTTAGTTTAAATATGTTATTATTTTATAATTTTTTCCATTTGAGATGTCTGCTTGTAACAATAAAATGATTGGTTGTGATTTAGAGTTTATTTTTTGGCTAGTCTGGTTGGATTGTGGATATAGAACAATTTTGATTATTTATTGACTAGTTTAGCTTTATACTTTTAATGTTATATATATATATATAATACTAGTTTAGCTTTATACTTTTAATGTTATATATATATATATAATACTTTTTATTGGTACATTCTATCATAAAACAAATTTGGAATAAATTTTAAGATGCATAATTTTAAATTTTATAAAGTCAAAAATATATACATATTAAAATATAAAAATAATAGTCATTTGAGTTATCATTTGAACTTGGACTTAGTAAATTTAAAGTTGTTTAAATGTCATATATCCTGAGTAAAATATTTCTTTTCAAAGGTATATAAAAGATAAAATAATAAGCTATAAATTAATAATATTTGATAATTAATTGTTGAGAATATTTATTATTGTAGGAAAGTTCTAATCTAACCTTATAAATAAAAATATATGTTATAGAGATAGATAATCATGTCTGTGCACATATAAAAGCAATGTCTATTTCTGGTGAAATCTTAATTTCATTTCCAAAATAAAGAATTAATAATTATGTTATGAATATGATGGAATTAAAAATTCATAAAAGTAATCTCAAATCTAGTCTGGAAAAAAATAAAATCAAAATGGCCTAAATTGATTTAAAGTAAATGATATTTTTGTTAAGTTCATGAAAGGCATTGTTTTTTTATTACTAGTAAATATTTTAAAGGGTTAATATTTGTTTTAAAAATAGTTAAACTGGATGTAACTAATGAGTAGAAGAATTAACCAATGGGAAAGCATAATTTGAAATAACTTAACAGTATGCAAATGATGTCTTAAGAAAAAAAAATTGGAAAAAAAATGGATATAAAAAAAATTACAGATCAGGAAAACAAGTAACTTAGTTTGTCTCCAAATATTTGTTTAAATTTTTGAAATCTTATTATTATTTTAAAAAACAAGTAATTGCTTATGATTTACTTAATAATTTAAAACTGCATATTATAAGATTTTTTTAATATGAGGGAGTAAAACAAAACAGTTTCTGTTGGCTAACTCAACAATTTAATAATTTTACCAAAATCTCTTAGAATCATTATATTGGAAAAAAAATATCACAAGAATGAAAGGAAAAAGTTGTACATTTATGTTAAAGTGTTGTCAAGTAATACATGAACTTAAAAAAAACACTGTATTATATTAATACATAATTTAATTAATAATTAAGATAAAATATTTATGTATTTTGACTATCATAACAGTTATGCATGATTAAATTGGAATCGATAAATGAATAACAAGAAAATTATTCATATCAGAGTTAAGTGTATATTTTTAAAGGTAAATAAAACTAAAGTAAGAATGAATAATAATATAAATATTTACATGTGGAAAATTGTACTTAGTATAAAAATATAAAATATAAAAGTGCATCTGAACGAAAATTTCTATAGTAGAAAAGATATTAACAGATCGTTATTAGTTTAGTATAACTTTCATGTATAATAAAATTTTGTGATGAGTTACGTATATGGTAAATGAAGGATTTAAAGTTAGAAGGAAGTATGGATGTAATACAGGGCAAATGTAAAAGGAAAATGTTAAATGAAGACTATATCTATACTTGTAATAAATCATAGTGGTCTGTTTGAAAATGAAAGAATTATTTATTAAAATTATAAATGAAAAAAAAAACAAGTGTAAAAAATTAAATAATCATTGAAGACAACTAATAAAGAATAAATATGTATGGAAGGAGAAACAGTGGAATAAATCAATGGAATAAACATTAGATTATTTGAGAATATAAAATATATATTGAAGATCATATCTGACTATAGTTAAAGAGAAGGTGTAAAATGCTCTACCTTAAATGATAACCTTGACAATACATAAGTGAGAAATAACGAGAAGACAAGCATAGTAAAGTGGATCAGTGAAAATGGATATCACAATAAACGTGAGAAGTATCTGAATAAAATACAATATGCAAGTTCAAGATAATATTTGGTTGTTAGGGACCCCCCCTCCCCCCGAGAAATTGTTAATAATCTGTTTATAATGGAATTGTATAATTTTGTGATATTCTTATGAGAACAAAAGGAGCATAATTGGAACGATTGGAATACAATTAAAAATTAAAGTTTTTTTTAAGAAGAACTTATATATATATATTTTAAAAAACTAGTAACATAATGTTTGCGTATAGTTTAATTTTATACTTTAAAATAATCGTTATCAATATGAGAAAGTAAATCAATAGATACGGAAATTAATAATTAATTTGATTTGTTTATCGATGCAATTAACTGTTTAAAGTTTTTATTTTATTAAATATTGTTAGATAATTAAAATAAATGTATATAAACAATGAGCTAGTGAAATATACATATAAAAGTAGTTAGATATATGAATTATAAGAAAAGGGGATATGTCTGTGTCCGAATATAATATTGAAATGATAAATGATGATATTTAAATTTGATCTTAAGTTTAACTATTAATAATTTAATATAATTGTAATAGAGTAATAACTAATTCTAGTTAGTAATTTTTTTATAGGCGATTATTTATAAGAAAGGTATGAAATAGGTATAAATTAGAAATAGGAAGTTAATACCTGAATTATTAGATAAAATGAAGATACGGTTTTTTTAGGATGCAAGAGTGATCTATCAACACTTAGCATAATATTATAAATTAAAAATTGAAGTTAGTTCTTTAGAAGATAAGTTGTTATATTTGATAGTGTATAGGACAAAAGTTTCATTTATGGTATCTTGTTATAGGGTTCGATAATAAGACCATAGGAAGATTGAGTTTGAGGTCAGAAAAACAAATTAATTTTTTATAAGTATCGTATTAATATCTTATGAGTAAAAGATAAAAGAAAGATCAAATGTAATATTTCATGATACTATAATATGATTATTTTAGTTAAGAAATAAAACAATAATCCATATTTTAAATCTTCTTATATTTTGCAGCATAATCTATAAGGGTAATGAGTGAAAATCACATCCATAAAAAGATTGATTATTTAATAAATACATATGATTTTATGATATAAGAAATAAAGTTAGGGACCACAACAAACCATATTATATGATCAGGGAGTTTTCTTTATTTTAAATGTCTCATTGAAATGTTCAAATATTTATACACGTTATTGTATTATATTGTTATATAATGTTATTAATATTGTTATTTAGTAAGTTACTTAGTAGTTTAAATAAACTGAGAGAGTGCAAATCTCTCAAGCGTTTAGCCAATCAGATCACCAATACTGGGACAGAGAATTTAACAAGAAAAGAGCGGTTCCACTCTCTTCTTTACTTGACTGTCTGTATATCCAAGCCAGTCCAAAGTACTTAGATCTGCCAGCATGAATCTTAAATATTTTCACACTTAACTTACTGACTTCTAATTATAAACATACAGCATGAAATCTTTCGATTTACCACGCAGTAGTTTTTAGATGTCATAACTTGCAGCAATATATGTAAATAATATTTTATTTCTACAAACGCAGACGGTATTGAAATAAACTGAGAGAGTGCAAACCTTTTTAAAGTAATTGTTGAAAAATATTGTAACTAATATTATTAAGTTAACGTTGTAAAAGTTAAACTAAGTATCTAGAGTTACATTACTTTTGTTGGTATCATCATCACTACACCATCATCAGAGAGTATGAATTGTAATATACATATGAACAAAAATTTATAGTTTGAGATTTGGAGAAGAAATTAATTCAGTACAAGATATTGTATAACACTTATCTGGGAAAATATTTTTTAAATGGGATTTTAAATTATTGCAATCTGCCTTGATCACATAAGTCATTGATAAAATATATTGTAAATTTATTAAAGTGTGTTTATTTATAGGAAATCAGAGGATGAATTAATTATTATTTGAAGTTATAAATTATGATTACAATTTAGATAACAATAGTTATTTATTATTACATAGTAGAGAACATAAATATAAAGTAGTAAAGTAATTTTAATCTATAGATTAAAATTATAAGTCTTTTCTTCATTAAGAAACTACTTATAAAGTTAAGTAAAGTCCCTCTTGATATCTTATAGGTGCACACTTACATACATACATACACACACACATATATATATAGTAGTAACAGTTGTGTTACATGGTGCACAATAACAGTGTGTGTGCATATATATATAATTCAAAGGAAAAGTAGAAATAAACACAGGCAAAAATTTTGTAAACATTTTCTTCATTTCCCTAAATTAAAATCATAGTAAAGAGTTAAATAATTTTGGATTTCAAATAAAATTTTATTATAAATTAAACAGTTAAAAAGATTTAAATAAATATTTTTATTGAATTCTGACTTTGAAAATAAAAACAAGCACATTTTCTAATAATTGTAAAAATGCTTTATCTATTTTAGAAATTTTTTCTTTTAAGTAAAATCTTTGTAGATTACATGTTAATAAAATTCCAAAGTAGCTTTCAATTGAAGTGATTTGAAAAGACTAAAAAGATAAAAACAGTTTTTAATTAATGTATTTTTGTCATCCCACTCTGATATAAAAAGTCTTGAAAAAAGATTGGAGTAGTTTTGTTGGTTTCAAGAGTTAGTTGACCAGTTTTCCAGACTTAGAAAATGACCATGAAACAATTTTGAAGGCAGAACAGTGGATACAGTTAGTTCATGATGGTGGAGTTTGAATGCAGTTGGAGGGAAATAGGTCATAGCTAAAAATATGTTCTAGAAGATAGTTTGCTTGTCTGAGGTCCATCCAATCCTGGACAAAAGGGAGATGACTGCATGCCTGTCCTGATGATGGCACTTACCCAAAGAGCTTATCAGCTTGCAGAAGTTAGTATACATATGCTGTTGTATCTATATGCAAAGAACTACAGATAAATGTACAGCATTGTATTTATATAAAATGCAACTGGTGAGTTGTTTTAAATAATTCAGTTAAATGACATTTTAAAAGAGATAGATGTATATAGAATGATATTTAAAATCATTTATTGAAAAAAAACATTTGAAATCTATATTTTAAATTTAAAGACTGTTATAATTAGTTAAGAGCAACCTGTGATATATATATATATATATATCCACAGATGGCGTCCTACCAAAAACACCTATCAAGCGTATTTTCGTTTACATAAACGTCAGAGTAGTTAGTATTCACTATCTCTAACTATAATTCCACTTTCAGATCATGATTTCAAGCTATTTGCTATCGTCAGTGAAAGACAGGAATAAAGAAACTAGATCTAAATACAAACTCTGAGCGTTTATGAAACAATTTCTATTCAGCTTGCAAGCGTGAATTTTTTAGACACGTAATGTCTTCAAACTCAGCATAGCAAACCAGATAGCTATATGGGTCTGATCTCAGTTCAGCATCACCACATAGTAGAAGCCTCTGCAATCTATATCATTGCAAGAAAGACCTCAAAGGTACATTTATGATAAACAAAAATGCAAGTTAAAAAACTTGCTAACGCTTGTATTTATGTCCACAGATGGCGTCCTACCAAAAACACCTATCAAGCGTATTTTCGTTTACATAAACGTCAGAGTAGTTAGTATTCACTATCTCTAACTATAATTCCACTTTCAGATCATGATTTCAAGCTATTTGCTATCGTCAGTGAAAGACAGGAATAAAGAAACTAGATCTAAATACAAACTCTGAGCGTTTATGAAACAATTTCTATTCAGCTTGCAAGCGTGAATTTTTTAGACACGTAATGTCTTCAAACTCAGCATAGCAAACCAGATAGCTATATGGGTCTGATCTCAGTTCAGCATCACCACATAGTAGAAGCCTCTGCAATCTATATCATTGCAAGAAAGACCTCAAAGGTACATTTATGATAAACAAAAATGCAAGTTAAAAAACTTGCTAACGCTTGTATTTATGTCCACAGATGGCGTCCTACCAAAAACACCTATCAAGCGTATTTTCGTTTACATAAACGTCAGAGTAGTTAGTATTCACTATCTCTAACTATAATTCCACTTTCAGATCATGATTTCAAGCTATTTGCTATCGTCAGTGAAAGACAGGAATAAAGAAACTAGATCTAAATACAAACTCTGAGCGTTTATGAAACAATTTCTATTCAGCTTGCAAGTGTGAATTTTTTAGACACGTAATGTCTTCAAACTCAGCATAGCAAACCAGATAGCTATATGGGTCTGATCTCAGTTCAGCATCACCACATAGTAGAAGCCTCTGCAATCTATATCATTGCAAGAAAGACCTCAAAGGTACATTTATGATAAACAAAAATGCAAGTTAAAAAACTTGCTAACGCTTGTATTTATGTCCACAGATGGCGTCCTACCAAAAACACCTATCAAGCGTATTTTAGTTTACATAAACGTCAGAGTAGTTAGTATTCACTATCTCTAACTATAATTCCACTTTCAGATCATGATTTCAAGCTATTTGCTATCGTCAGTGAAAGACAGGAATAAAGAAACTAGATCTAAATACAAACTCTGAGCGTTTATGAAACAATTTCTATTCAGCTTGCAAGCGTGAATTTTTTAGACACGTAATGTCTTCAAACTCAGCATAGCAAACCAGATAGCTATATGGGTCTGATCTCAGTTCAGCATCACCACATAGTAGAAGCCTCTGCAATCTATATCATTGCAAGAAAGACCTCAAAGGTACATTTATGATAAACAAAAATGCAAGTTAAAAAACTTGCTAACGCTTGTATTTATGTCCACAGATGGCGTCCTACCAAAAACACCTATCAAGCGTATTTTCGTTTACATAAACGTCAGAGTAGTTAGTATTCACTATCTCTAACTATAATTCCACTTTCAGATCATGATTTCAAGCTATTTGCTATCGTCAGTGAAAGACAGGAATAAAGAAACTAGATCTAAATACAAACTCTGAGCGTTTATGAAACAATTTCTATTCAGCTTGCAAGCGTGAATTTTTTAGACACGTAATGTCTTCAAACTCAGCATAGCAAACCAGATAGCTATATGGGTCTGATCTCAGTTCAGCATCACCACATAGTAGAAGCCTCTGCAATCTATATCATTGCAAGAAAGACCTCAAAGGTACATTTATGATAAACAAAAATGCAAGTTAAAAAAACTTGCTAACGCTTGTATTTATGTCCACAGATGGTGTCCTACCAAAAACACCTATCAAGCGTATTTTCGTTTACATAAACGTCAGAGTAGTTAGTATTCACTATCTCTAACTATAATTCCACTTTCAGATCATGATTTCAAGCTATTTGCTATCGTCAGTGAAAGACAGGAATAAAGAAACTAGATCTAAATACAAACTCTGAGCGTTTATGAAACAATTTCTATTCAGCTTGCAAGCGTGAATTTTTTAGACACGTAATGTCTTCAAACTCAGCATAGCAAACCAGATAGCTATATGGGTCTGATCTCAGTTCAGCATCACCACATAGTAGAAGCCTCTGCAATCTATATCATTGCAAGAAAGACCTCAAAGGTACATTTATGATAAACAAAAATGCAAGTTAAAAAACCTTGCTAACGCTTGTATTTATGTCCACAGATGGCGTCCTACCAAAAACACCTATCAAGCGTATTTTCGTTTACATAAACGTCAGAGTAGTTAGTATTCACTATCTCTAACTATAATTCCACTTTCAGATCATGATTTCAAGCTATTTGCTATCGTCAGTGAAAGACAGGAATAAAGAAACTAGATCTAAATACAAACTCTGAGCGTTTATGAAACAATTTCTATTCAGCTTGCAAGCGTGAATTTTTTAGACACGTAATGTCTTCAAACTCAGCATAGCAAACCAGATAGCTATATGGGTCTGATCTCAGTTCAGCATCACCACATAGTAGAAGCCTCTGCAATCTATATCATTGCAAGAAAGACCTCAAAGGTACATTTATGATAAACAAAAATGCAAGTTAAAAAACTTGCTAACGCTTGTATTTATGTCCACAGATGGCGTCCTACCAAAAACACCTATCAAGCGTATTTTCGTTTACATAAACGTCAGAGTAGTTAGTATTCACTATCTCTAACTATAATTCCACTTTCAGATCATGATTTCAAGCTATTTGCTATCGTCAGTGAAAGACAGGAAGAAAGAAACTAGATCTAAATACAAACTCTGAGCGTTTATGAAACAATTTCTATTCAGCTTGCAAGCGTGAATTTTTTAGACACGTAATGTCTTCAAACTCAGCATAGCAAACCAGATAGCTATATGGGTCTGATCTCAGTTCAGCATCACCACATAGTAGAAGCCTCTGCAATCTATATCATTGCAAGAAAGACCTCAAAGGTACATTTATGATAAACAAAAATGCAAGTTAAAAAACTTGCTAACGCTTGTATTTATGTCCACAGATGGCGTCCTACCAAAAACACCTATCAAGCGTATTTTCGTTTACATAAACGTCAGAGTAGTTAGTATTCACTATCTCTAACTTCCTTCCACTTTCAGATCATGATTTCAAGCTATTTGCTATCGTCAGTGAAAGACAGGAATAAAGAAACTAGATCTAAATACAAACTCTGAGCGTTTATGAAACAATTTCTATTCAGCTTGCAAGCGTGAATTTTTTAGACACGTAATGTCTTCAAACTCAGCATAGCAAACCAGATAGCTATATGGGTCTGATCTCAGTTCAGCATCACCACATAGTAGAAGCCTCTGCAATCTATATCATTGCAAGAAAGACCTCAAAGGTACATTTATGATAAACAAAAATGCAAGTTAAAAAACTTGCTAACGCTTGTATTTATGTCCACAGATGGCGTCCTACCAAAAACACCTATCAAGCGTATTTTCGTTTACATAAACGTCAGAGTAGTTAGTATTCACTATCTCTAACTATAATTCCACTTTCAGATCATGATTTCAAGCTATTTGCTATCGTCAGTGAAAGACAGGAATAAAGAAACTAGATCTAAATACAAACTCTGAGCGTTTATGAAACAATTTCTATTCAGCTTGCAAGCGTGAATTTTTTTAGACACGTAATGTCTTCAAACTCAGCATAGCAAACCAGATAGCTATATGGGTCTGATCTCAGTTCAGCATCACCACATAGTAGAAGCCTCTGCAATCTATATCATTGCAAGAAAGACCTCAAAGGTACATTTATGATAAACAAAAATGCAAGTTAAAAAACTTGCTAACGCTTGTATTTATGTCCACAGATGGCGTCCTACCAAAAACACCTATCAAGCGTATTTTCGTTTACATAAACGTCAGAGTAGTTAGTATTCACTATCTCTAACTATAATTCCACTTTCAGATCATGATTTCAAGCTATTTGCTATCGTCAGTGAAAGACAGGAATAAAGAAACTAGATCTAAATACAAACTCTGAGCGTTTATGAAACAATTTCTATTCAGCTTGCAAGTGTGAATTTTTTAGACACGTAATGTCTTCAAACTCAGCATAGCAAACCAGATAGCTATATGGGTCTGATCTCAGTTCAGCATCACCACATAGTAGAAGCCTCTGCAATCTATATCATTGCAAGAAAGACCTCAAAGGTACATTTATGATAAACAAAAATGCAAGTTAAAAAACTTGCTAACGCTTGTATTTATGTCCACAGATGGCGTCCTACCAAAAACACCTATCAAGCGTATTTTCGTTTACATAAACGTCAGAGTAGTTAGTATTCACTATCTCTAACTATAATTCCACTTTCAGATCATGATTTCAAGCTATTTGCTATCGTCAGTGAAAGACAGGAATAAAGAAACTAGATCTAAATACAAACTCTGAGCGTTTATGAAACAATTTCTATTCAGCTTGCAAGCGTGAATTTTTTAGACACGTAATGTCTTCAAACTCAGCATAGCAAACCAGATAGCTATATGGGTCTGATCTCAGTTCAGCATCACCACATAGTAGAAGCCTCTGCAATCTATATCATTGCAAGAAAGACCTCAAAGGTACATTTATGATAAACAAAAATGCAAGTTAAAAAACTTGCTAACGCTTGTATTTATGTCCACAGATGGCGTCCTACCAAAAACACCTATCAAGCGTATTTTCGTTTACATAAACGTCAGAGTAGTTAGTATTCACTATCTCTAACTATAATTCCACTTTCAGATCATGATTTCAAGCTATTTGCTATCGTCAGAGATCGATAGCAAATAGGAATAAAGAAACTAGATCTAAGCTGAAACTCTTAGCGTTTAGCAAATAATTTCTATTCAGCTTGCAGCGTGAATTTTTTAGACACGTAATGTCTTGCAAACTCAACATAACCAAACCAGATAGCTATGTGATTGATCTCAGTTCAGCATCACCACATAGTAGAAGCCTCTGCCAATCTATATCATTGCAAGAAAGACCTCAAAGGTACATGATAAGCAAAATGCAAGTTAAAAAACTTGCTAACGCTTGTATTTATGTCCACAGATGGTGTCCTACCAAAAACACCTATCAAGCGTATTTTCGTTTACATAAACACGTCAGGAAGTAGTTAGTATTCCCACTATCTCTAACTATAATTCCACTTTCAGATCATGATTTCAAGCTATTTTGCATATCGTCAGTGAAAAGACAGGAATAAAG